>NEWO01000114.1:106267-136641 GCA_003013225.1 Phalaenopsis aphrodite
ATGCTGGAGTCAAGCGGATGCTCGTTCAAGGCAGAGAATGGCTGCATCAGAGTAACCAAAGGCCCTCGTGTCGTCATACAAGGAGTCAGGAAAAATGGACAGTACTCTCTTATCGGAAGAACCGTGATTGCTAAGTCCATGTACTGTTTGGACTTAGCAAACTCAAGCAAGGGCTGAAAGCCCCTCAGGGGCCAGGTGGAGGGAATCTTTACTTTGAAGCTTCTCAATTGGGGGTCAAGGTGGAGAATTGTTATTTTGACCCCCAATTATTGAACTAAGGTAAAAGGGCAATTTTGTAATGTGGCACCGCCACCTACCACCCACCTACCTCCCACCTACCACTCTCTTGCTTCTATAAATAGAGAGGGTGTGAGGCCTAGGAGAGCAAGGGAGAAGAGATCTTAAGCTACCACAAAGGAGGAGAGAATAGCTAGAGAGTTAGAGAGGAGGAGAGAATCTTGTGGCCCTGTATCAAGGTGTCGCCTGAGAGGGAGGTCGTAGAAGGAAGATGAGGGCTTATCTCTTTGTATAAGCTATGTATTCTCCATTTCTTTTGCCTTAGTGAAATATTTGATTGATTCCCTCCCGTGGACGTAGATCCAGTTGGATCGAACCACGTAAACGATATGTGTTTGCTTGTATTCTTTTTCGTCTCATTTCTATGCCAGGAAGTATATATCTCACAACAACTCATAGAAAGGTACGTATTTTATGTATTCATTGAATTAAAAGGGTTGGAGAAAAGACTAAAAAGATTGATAGCTTATATTTTAAATTTTGGTATTCAAGTAGGAGTTGCACTAAAAATTGTGTATGCGTAACTATACATTAGAGTTTAAAAGCTAATATTGTTAAAATTAATAGAATTAGAGATAAAATTATAGCATAAGATTGTTGTTGATATTAAAATTTTTAATAATATAAGTGCTTATGCTCCTCGAGTTGGTTTAGGTATAGGTTATAAAGAAAAATTATTAAATGACCTAAAAGAATTAACACAAATGATACCTCATGAAGAATAAATTTTTGTTGGAGGGGATTTAAATGAGCATGTCAGCAAAGTGGTAGAAGATTTTAAAAATATTCATGGTGGCTGCGGTTTTTGAGTGATTAATGAATAAGGTAGAGTCATATTTGATGTTATTTTAGAGTATTATTTTGTTATTACTAATACTTTATTTAAGAAAAAAAGATGAGCATATTATTATTTATAGGAATGGATCTAATAAAACACAAATTAATTATTTTATTATGACAAGAAGAGATTGTCGAGAATGCAAAGCCTGTAAGGTCACTCCATGTGAGAATTTAAAAACTTCACATTGATTATTATTTCTAGATTTTAAGACCAAAAATTTTAAAATAAAGAACTAGGAATCGTTGTCATAGAATTATTTTGGAAAACCTAAAACATGCAAATAAAATTATTTAATGAGTGAACTTCATGATTTGGAGATTTAAGATTTTTACGAAGAAGCAAATATATGTGGGATGAAGTAAAAAAACTCAATTAAACAAATGACAAAATGTATACTTGAAGAAACAAAAGGAAAAAAATTCTATAGATAAAAATAGTTAGGGGTGAAACAATAATATACAAAAAAAGATAAAATATAAGAAAATTGTGTTATAAAAATTGGTTTAAATGTACAAACTTAGAGAACTGAGAAAAATATAAAATAATTCGTATGAAGTTTATGAGAACAATCTGTGACACTAAAAATATGATCTTTATAATAAATTAAATACTAAAGAGGATGAAAAAATATATTGATAAACTTGTCAAACAAAGAGAAAATAAAAGTAAAGATTTAATTCAAGTATAGTATATTACAAAAGAAAATCAAAATGTTTTTTTTTTCTTAGAAAAAGATATTTAACATAGGTGGGTGAGTTATTTTGATAAATTTTTCAATGAAGTTTCTGAAAATACGATCAACCTTAGTGATCTTAATATAGTTATTAATAATAAAATGTTTCATTTTTATTGTTTCATTAGTAAAAAAGAAGTTCATGAAACTTTAAGAAAAATTAGGTGGTGAAAAGTTTGTATGATTTGATGACAACCCAATTGAAGTGTGGAAATAGTATGAAGATTTGAGAGTTTCTTGACTTACTCAAATCTTTAAAATTATTTAAAAAATAAAAGATGTCTAAGTTGTGGAGGAAGAGTATTTTAGTCAACATTTTTAGAAAAAATGGGATGCACGATAGTGTTCAAATTATACAGGAACTAAGTTGATGTGTCCTCTTTAAAATTATGGGAGAGGCTAATTGAACATAGGTTAAGACTTATTTTAAAGCTTTCTCATAATAATTTTGAATTTATGTCGGGAAGGTCTACTATGGAAGCTATACATTTATTTAGAGGTTTGAAGAAGAAGTACAAGGGAATAAGGATGATCTACATATAATTTTTATTGATTTAGAAAAAGCTTACGATAAGACTCCAAGAGATATCCATTGGAGAGTCCTAGAGAAGAAATATGTTGATATAACTTATATTCAAGTCATTAAAGATATGTATACATGAGTTGTTACTTGTGTTCGCACATAAGGTGGATTGAGCTAATATTTTCTATTTCAGTTGAATTACATCAAAGATCGGCTTCAAGCCCATAGTTTTTGCTTTAGTTATGGATGCTCTTTCTATACATTTACAGGAGTGTGTACCTTGGTATATGCATTTCGTTGTTGATATCCTTCTTGTGGATAAGTCTAGAGAAAGAGCTTTGGAAAAACTTGAATTATGGAGTTCTACATTGGAGTATAATGCTTTCACTTGAGTAGAATTAAAATTTATTATATGAAATCTAATTTTAATAATAGAAGCTCTAGTGATAGAGTTATAACTATAAGGGATCAAATCATTAAAAGGTGTGAATGCTTTAGATATCTCGACTCAATTATTCAAAGTGATGATGATAGAGATAGGGTTGTTATTAGTAGAATTCAAATTTGTTGGTTGAAAAAGTTTCAGTTAGACTGACAGGAAAATTTTATAGGATGGTGGTGAGACCTGCAATGCCCTATGGTGCAGAATGTTGGCCTTTAAAAGAGAAGCATAAAACTAAGTGTTATCGAGAAGAAAATGCACAGGTGGATGAGTGGCTTTACATTTAGAGACAAAATGAATAATGATTTGTTGATTTTGTTGTTGTAAGTTGACCTAAGTTACTCGCAATAGTGATTTGTTATAATAAAAAACGGATTTAAATACTTGCCAGATTTAATAATGCTTCCATGAGGACATCGTGCCTCAGAAATCACTCCTCTCTTGCTTCGACAGTTTACACAGACGTTTACAATCGAGAGCTAAAATATTAAAAATATAATACATATTAAAACGAATTAAAGCTTATGACATAGAACGTATTAATTAATTTCAATAAAACCGATGAGCATTTCCGACATGCAATAATGACTCATCAACTTGTTTATTAATCAACGAAATTTTTAATCCATCGTTCAGCTGAACATGTTTTCTGAACTCAACAAATAATTTTCAGAAAAAAAAAAGGAAAACATCATTATTAAGTATCAACATATTATTAATGAGTAGTATCTATTGATATTTTAAGAATTCTTGTAGCCTTGTTTGTACTTGGAGAAGAGTTTGTGCGTGGTGGATTGCTCAATTGAGTCGAGTTTCTTATCACATTTTGAGCCGGGTTGGAGTAGGTTTTGATTTGAAAAAAATTCGATTCAAAATCCTGTCTTGTAGCACCGTTCATTTTTTCCAATCCGAGAAAATATTCGAACCAATTTTCAATCAAGCTAAGTTCACTAAATTCACTGCCTTAATATTACTAGGGCTGTTAAGAGTCCGATTTCGACTCAAAAAAGTTTGATCGATCCGAGCCAAAATTCAAATCAATTTTCAAGAGATTAACGACCTTCAAGCTAAATTCACAACCATATAATAATATTAGTTGAAGCATTTATTATTCTATTTTCCATTGATTATTTCTAAGGTAATTAAAAGTGAGAGATATAATTTATATAAAAGTGAGATTATTTTAAATTTATTATAAAAAAAAAAAAAAAGGGAACCCAAGTATTATATATCTTTCTATCATTAATTGTCATTGTTTTGCTTTGATGATTGGCTATTTTAAATTATTATCTAATCATCTGTAATAATGGGGCTTCAATTCCTTCAAATCTCAGTTGTCCAGCGCTTCATCTCCCTATTTGTATGGCCTCTATGTTTAGGTTTGGCAGGATGAGGAGGCTTGTTTGGCATCTTCAGCAGCCGAGCAAGCAAACTCTTTTCAGACTTCCGCTTGACAAGATTGCTTCGTTATGTTCATAATTTCAAATAACGCTGAAATCATATTGATGACAAAAACTTTTTTTGAGAGCCTCCTCGCATCAATTGAAATATTCTAACACGATGTTTATCAGAAAGCATTCAAAGAATTAACCAACTTTATAGTATTAGTGATTGTTCAATGTTATCGGAACATCCTTTTTAGGCAAATTCAATCTTTTTTACTGTTAAGTCAACACCTATCAGTAAGCACGAATCTTGACACAAAAAAAAAAGTGAATAAAAAATTTCAGCCTAAGAACTTTATGGCATTTTTAGCGAAGGAAAAGATCTCCAGAACTTATGTGTTTCCTGTCAAAATTAATTTTAAGATGAGAGGACTTTAATAAGCTTAAGATCACATAGTTTTGATGTTATTAAAACATTTAAATTTCTCATGAATAATATATCATTATGAGAATAAACTTAATCTACTTGATTTGCAGTACAAATGAGTAGTGCTAAGACCAGCATCTTTACATGTCACTTCTCTTGTAAATGCCTTTTATAACATTGAACCTTAATTAAATTTAAACGACTTCTTAACAAGCTTATTTATAAGTTTTAAATGATATTATTCATGGTCATGAACGAATAAAATAATAAACAATTCAAATTTGTTTATTAATAATTTACTTTTTTATAAAAAGTGTTTAAACATGATCGATTAGTTAATCAATCGAGTATGAATGAACTCAAACCAAGCCGAGCAGCAAA
Organism: Phalaenopsis aphrodite; assembly: GCA_003013225.1. Taxonomy (NCBI): domain Eukaryota; kingdom Viridiplantae; phylum Streptophyta; class Magnoliopsida; order Asparagales; family Orchidaceae; genus Phalaenopsis; species Phalaenopsis aphrodite. Next base: position 111,297 of record NEWO01000114.1, read on the forward strand.
TAGTCCATCAAAGACATTATTTACATCTCTGTCTAATGAAATGTTGTAATTTTTTCTTATAGTAATTAAATCACTATTACAAAAATATTTAAACGGAAAATCATTTTTCACATAAGTTTGATATAATATTGGAGAGGACACAGATATATGAAAAGTCATATACTTCTATCAACTAATTGATATTATTTATTTCCGACAGCAACTACAATCACTTGACTAAACTATATGATTGTCATTGCATGCTTGCAATCTCCCAACCATCTGTTGTTGTTGTGAGATCTATATATACTAGTTGATGTGGTAAATATATAAATCAAACATGAGAACGATCAACAAAGTGAAAAATAGAACAAGAAAAATCACACCAGAAAAGAACAACACAGCGGAACACACAGATTTACGTGGTTCAACATGTTGTTTACGGCCACAGAGTTGCAAAGGATTTTTCTACTTGAGGAATTTACACCAGTAGATATCACCTCGACTTACAAGAGGAATCTCTCACTCTTCGTTGCTCTCTCTCTTCTTCTCTCTCTGTTCTTCTCTCTCTATATATATCAAGATACACCGAAGAAAACTCTATACTAAGATACACCGAAGAAGACAAACTTACCAGAGAAATAAACCCAATTTCTCTTCTGCCACAAGCCACCAAGAGGAAGCCTAGGGAGAACAATTTTCTTCTTCTTCCTTCTTCTTCCTTCTACCGCAAGGAACTGCTCCTCCTTGCACTTCTCTTCCCTGACCCGAGGAAACCTTCCTCTATCCTGAGGAAACTGAAGAAGAACTCAAAGTGTGACTACAAAACCCAAAGAGAGCCATCTGAAGCTTATATCACGTACAAGAGGGAGTGAGGAAATGCTTCACTTTACAAAAGAGGAAGGCGGGAGTGGTTATTTGTGAAGAGGTGTGACTCTCCAAAGCAAAATAACCGGCCAAGCATAGTGTATCGGGCTCCACCGTTTCTAACAATTCTTTCACTTGGAGACTGGTACACAAGCTACAACACTCCTTCCTCAAACTGATATCCTTCACTGGCGGTGTCGCCTTTTTCAACATGTATCCTCCACCTTTAATCCTCCACCTCTGCAACTCAAAGTCTTTGTCTTCACTTCAGAAGACCAATTAAAGCTGTACACAACTTCAGTTTCTCAAGTGTACCACCCTCAGTTAACATATCAATAGGCTGCACATAGCTTTACACCTTCAAGCTATTTTTTGGGTCACTCTTGTCTCTTCTTACAACTCCCACTGCATGGGCAACATCCTGTCTCTCTTGAAAACATTTTCAACAAGTCTAGCCTTCTACCTCTTACTAACATCACACTCATGTTTCACCTGGTACACCCACTTGCTGTGCAATGCCTTCTTCCCTGGTGGAAGTTCTGCACCTCCCACTTGCTCGAACTTTCATCTTGCAAGATTTCTTCAGAGCTATGTGGTTCTTCAACATCTGTCTATGAAACAATAAGAATGGGTGCCCCAGACCTACTTTTCTCTTCACTTCTATCACAACCCTACACTGTGACCTTTGGTAGATTTCTTACCACATTCAAAGCCTCTGAATCCAATATCCAGTCTTCAATAGAACTGTGATCTGCCAACAATAGTGCATCATTTGATTCTTTAGATACCACATTTACGCTATCATTCTTCATCTTCTTAGAATTCATGCAGTTATTTTTTATGTGGTCAGCCTTGCCACAATTCCCACAGGTTGTCTTCTTACTAAACTTTGATTTTGATTTCCCTATACTTGAGTTCATGTCATGACATCTCCCTTTGAAATCAAAATTCAGTGTCGAACTCGAACCTGAGATATCACAAGAATCTTTTATGCGAACTTCCTCAGCCAAAATTACATCACGAATATCATCGTATTTCAGTTTAGATTTACCTGCAGAACTGTTAACTGTTATCCTCATGGCTTCCTAACTATCTGTAAATGAAGCCAACAAGATAAGTGCACATATCTCATCATATTGTTCCAAAGACAGATGGTGAAGAACCATAGAGCAATGAAAAAATCTTGTAAGATGAAAGTTCGAGCAAGTGGAAGCTGACAGAACTTCCACCAAGAAAGAAGACATTACACAACAAGTGGGTGTATCAGGTGAAGACTGAGCTTGATGACATGAAGAGGTGCAAGGCTATACTTGTTGAAAAAGGCTTTCAATAGAGGCAGGATATTGGCCATGTAGTGAGAGTTGTAAGCAGAAACAAGAGTAACCCAGGAAATAACTTGGAGGTGCAAAGTTATGTCGACCCTGTTGATAAGTTGGTTGAGGGTGTTACTCTTGAGAAACTGGTGTGAAGACAGATGGTTTGATTTGCAGAGGTGGAGGATTCACGTCTGAAGAAAAGAGCGACGCCGCCAGTGGAGAATATCAGTTTGAGGAAGAAGACTTTGCAGTCTGTGTACCGGTCTCCTAGTTGGTTATTGTTATGCTGGAGCCCAGTCCGACCGCTCACGCTTCCACTCCCCCCGATCACGAACCGTTCCCGCGAAGTTCGCGCTCCCGTCTCCCGCTAGGTCCCGAACTGTTCCTGCGAATAGTCTGTTGCTTCGCGAAGAGCCCCGTCTCCCACTCTGTCACGACAGTTCCCGCTTCCTGTTCGCGATAGAAGGCATCGCATGGCTCCTTCAATTTCTAAGTCACGATTTTTGTGTTCTTCTTCGGACTTCCTAGGGATAGAGGAAGAGAAGTGCAAACAGTAGTTCCTTGCAGCAGAAGGAAGAAGAAAGAAGAAGAAGATTGTTCTCCCTTGACATCTTCTTGGTAGCTTGTGTCAGTAGAGAATTTAGGTTTATTTCTCTTGTAAATTTATCTTTTTCGGTGTATCTCGGTGCAGAGCTTCTTCGATGTATCTCCGTGTAGAGAGAGAAGAACAGAGAGAGAAGAAGAGAGAGTAACAAAGTGAGATATTCCTCTTGTAAGTTGAGACGATCGACTAGTGTAAATTCCTCAAGTAGTAAAATCCTCTGTAACTTCGTGGATGTAGACAATTTGTCGAACCACGTAAATCTGTGTGTTCCACTGTGTTACTGTTTTCTGATGTGAATATTCTCGTTCTATTTTTCACTTAATCGTCGAAGATCATTCTTCTATTTATTTTATATACCACAACACATGTATGTAAAAATTGAAGTCTTGGTGTTAGATATGTAAATGCATAGGAATTGAGAAGTATGCATGTAAATATTCCATTTTTAATATACTGTATATATGCGTCGCTTATACACTGGCTTACACTTTTTAAACATGTTTCAAGAGATTGTTTGAACATCAAATTTATTTACTTAATATCACCAACGTCTGACCTCCTACAGCTATTGCATATTTTAATTGACGTGACTTTGTCATCTGTTGATCGTCAATTTTACCCATTTCTTCAATCACATTCACTAGAGATCAAAATAGTATTGAATGTATCACTCTGTAATTCTATTTTTTTCTATTTCACGAGAAGAATATTTTATTGATCAAATTAGCATTGATGTAATACGTTTTATGGAATTCTTCAGACACCAAATCAATGTAATTTCGTGCTTGAACATGCAACAACACTTTGGTTAGAAACAAAGTAAAGAATTGAAAGCGATCAAGTTCAACCATTCAACCTACCCAAAAAAATTCAATATAATTCCTTAATTAGTGAGTATCGTCGCATTAAATTTCTTATTGCAACATTTCACCTTTTGTTGTGATTTGAGTTTTCATGACATTTTGAAAGCTACATTTTTCAGCATTAAATGGAGAATGAGCCATTGCTTGCAATTATTTTAGGGGAGATGGGAAGAAATTGTCATACAATTTAGGGTAGCTTTAAACTCTCACCTTTCTTCTGAAAGAGAAAAGTTGGTAAGTTTCTTTAATAAACGAGTTAAATGCAGGAGTTATGGAGAGAAAGTGCAAGAAAGTTAAATAAGAGATGAAAAATGCTTGTAGAACTGCTTTAAGGGATTATATTTTTCTGTTAATTTTATAAATTTCTGTAAAGTTATGCATTTTAATGGATACGCCCATAGAGAATTTCAAAATCTGGCTAGGTGGTCTCTACCTGTAACTTGATTGAAGGGGGCAACCTATATAAGCTTTCAAAATTATGTTGTTACATTGCCATAGAGAAAAATATATAATGGTAATTGAAATAGAAATACTTGATGCAATTCTCAAATTTCCCAACCCTCATTAGAAGTAGTTGTTTGTCGAGAAGCGCATCACTTCTTGAGCAATTTTATATTAATCTAGTTTGTCAACTGCATCAAAATGTGTAGATGAAAAAATATATTTTACTTTAAAAGGTTTATAGTACTTGTTGGGTGCTAATGAATTCATAGAGGAAGAGTGATATTTTAACGTTTTAGTGTTGTATCAAGGTCTAGCATATAGATAAATGAGGATTTGGTAAATGGAATAACAAGAGTTTTTACGTGAAAAACTTCAAAAAGGTTAATACCACGAGGATCAGCCAAGTTGAAATGATTTCACTATGTCGATGTAGGTTATAAGATTTTACAAGCCATTGAATAGTCAGAAGCAATATTACTTAAGTGGGGGTTATTGGTGAGATGTCTGTTAGGGAAGTGTCAGAATACGATCGGGAATTGGTGGTGACCTGACTGTTTCGAAAGAAAACTGATGGTAGAGGTAGTGTAACAGAGTATCTGATGTCAACGTCATTGGTAACAGGAGTCTGATGGTGGTGATCCAACGACAACAAAGATGGTGGTTAGGCAGTGGAGGTCTGGTGGTAACAGTGACCCAACGACAGTGGTTGGACAACAGTGATGGTGGTGTCTGGGCAACGATGGTATGGAAGCGGTGACGGTGTTAATCGAACAATTGTATTTCAACAAAGGCAGTGGTCTGACAGCGATGATGGTGGTGGTTGAGCGAGAGTGGTCTGACGGCTACGATGGTCCTACTGTGACACGGTGGTGGCCGAGAAATGATGGTCCAATGATGGCAATGACCCTTTGGCGATGGTCCGGTGACGACGATGGCGATCATTAGAAGACAACAATGGTGATGGTTGGACAATGATCGTCCTACAACTAGTCGACAACGGTTAGGCGACTACAACTATGATGGCTAGACAACAATGGTTTGGCGGTGATGATAGTGTTGTCTAGGCACTGATCTTATTAAGACAACAACAGCCATACAAAAATGTTGGTGGCTGCCGCGCAGGGGTGGTTTAGCAATGGCGAAGACAAACGACGTGGTTTGGCTAGCGGCGATAGTGGTGGCTTGATAGTGGTGGTCTGGTAGTGGCGGCAGCCATATTGAGGTGGTTTTGCGACTGTGATGATGATGACTAGACAACAATGGTTTAGCGGTGGTGGTGCTTTGATGGTGGTGGTCCGATGATGGGGGAGCTTGAAAACCCTCATTAGCTTGGAGCTCCTTCAGCATTCTCCTCTAGATCCAAGTTGTCTTTCATGAAAATAATGGGAATTTATTTATAAAGTTTATTGATAAATTTTGTGAGTGACATTCTCTATAAATATTGCATGAATCTGAACCACTTTTTTAGACTGCTTAGAGTGACTCCTTTGTCATATGTAGATTAATGAGTTTTTGAATACCCTAATGATGCCAAAACTAGGTGATCTAAAGCTCGTTGGATTTGTCTCATTGAGACACTCGATATGACCATGAGAACTGGCCAATTTTGGAGATTATTTCCTCTTAAAGTATGTTACAAAGCTTCACTTTATGCTGTAAGTGCTTAATATGACTAAGATCGTGCTATTTTCTATGTCGTTCAGTCAGTCTCACTTAGTCACTTCACTTGATTAGAAATTAGAGTACGGGCATTTCAAATTTTGATTTTTAAGCTTTTAATTAAAATGTTATTGAGATTCATACCGATCAATAGATTTTTTTCTGGAACATATCTTTAATGAAATTTTCTATGCAATCTAAACATTTAGGTATTATTTAAATAAATATTAAATTGGATACATTACAAATTATAAATTGGGTGATTTGTGTATAGATGTAACAAAAAAAATTTATTTTTACATCGAATTTATTATTATTATTTAATTAGAGCAAAATTCATATTTCAAATGATATATTAATTTCATTTAAAAAATAAATATTTGTAATATTTTTTATGTGCTTTAAAAATTGAATTGAAACTTGTCTTGTCTCGATGGTTCCCTTGAGCAGAAATTTGGCTTCTTTTTTTTTTTTATCTTTTCTTTGTTTTTGGATGAGAAATTGAGTTTTTATTTTTGGAAGGAGGGAGAATGCTAGCCACAGGAGTGAACAAAAGTAAAATTGTTTCCCCATTTAGGGGGGAAAAAATTTGCGTGTGATAAACGTACGCAGCGCTGTGTATGATTTAGAGGTTATAGTGAAAGTATAAGGGGGTTATATCCACGTGACTTACCTGTAACTACTAATAAATTCTTAATATATGATAACAGAAGCGCGAAACTTATTTATAGGTTACACTAGGTTACATGGAGGTTACAAGGGGTTATAACACGGGTATAACCCCCTTATAACCTCCTTATAACCTCAAAATCGTACGCAGCGCTGCGTACGTCTATCGTACACAATTTTTTTCCAGGGACTTGTCAATTATAAATTGCAGTCAGCCAACATTTTCTATGCAAATCGAATTTTCTACTAATATGAAACTTTGAAGTAAGATGCATTACATTCATTTATGCTATTGTATGTAAAAAATTTACATATCACCAAATTATTATGCATAATGTATTTACATATCTAACACGTAAAATTTGACTTTTTTACGGCTATAACCGTTCGCCTATGCTTTAAAAATTGTGTTTTGAGAACAGAGGAATACCTGAATCGTTTCCTAAGGAGAAGAGAGGAGCAGCATAATAGCTTGAGCCAGAAATTATAAATTCTTCCGTAGCATTCAAATGTTAGACTTTATTCCGCTATATGTATTAGGCAGTAGAAAGTTCTAGAGATCAGTCTATGCATTACAAAATTAGTACAATATTGGTTTGGGGACCACACAAGTGTAATAATTCCTTAAGTTAGTAGGGTGGTGTTGCTAATACTCCCGTGCAAGCTGATGGTTCGAGGTAGAATTGTTAGCTTGGTTCGAAGTTCAGGAAATTTGCGCGTTTTAAGTGCTTTTTGTTAGCAAGTCAGTAGGTTGATCTTGAGTTTGAATGTACTCAAATTGCACTTGTTTGGAGTTGATGTGGTCGTGTATGAAGTTATAATCAACATTTTTGTGTTTCTTTCTTGCATGAAAAATAGGATTGTTGGTTATTCAAAGGGCTGATAATTTGTCACAACAAAGAGAAGTCGGATCCTGGAGTTGGATGCCAAATTCTTGAAGGAGACGATGTAGCCACATGATACTTATAGTATCTGTAGCTAATTGTCACCTCCCAAAAGAGCCCTTATGGGTGGTGGGCAGCCCAGGACTTAAATACTGCTTTTCGGCCCTACACCTAGCCAATGTGGGACTATTTGTCTGTGACATAATGCTCTGTACTCAGCCTAAGTGGATGATCTTGCCATTGTGCATTGTTTCTTTACCTTCCAAGCAATAAGAATGTCTACAAGAAAAGAGCACAACCCTAGTGATTGATTTCCTTTCAAGTTGATCCCCAGCTCATTCTGCATCAGCATAGGAGCGAAGAGTAAATTCCTATGAGTTCAGTTTCATGTCATAATGACTTGTGCCTTTTATATATTGAAGTCGATGAGGGAGAAGTTTGTAGAGGGTTATGGTTGTAGAGTGCATATGTTGGCATAAGAAGTCGACAACATGTACTATGTCGAGGCAGGTGACGGCTAGGTATTGAAGGGACCAGGTCAATTAGTAATAGAATGTGGGGTTGTGGAAAGGTGTGTTACCTATGGAGGAACCCTTATAGTTTGTGGGAGGGAGGAAGAATTAGGAGGTGGAGGAGTTGCTGCAGATTTGGTTTGTATGGAAGTGATCGTTGAGGGATGAATTGAAGAGGAAGGAGATGGACAAGTTGATCGATAATGCTTAGATGAGGTGACTGTTAAAGAAGTTGTTGGGAGTAGAAAATATGCAGGAATGTGGGTTGAATTAGGTGGCTGATTTGCATGTGGAGAATTAGAGTTTTAACTGAGTGGAAAAGTGGTTTCATTAAAGATCATGAGCTTTGAGATAATAATTTTTTTTGTATTAGGATTGTAGAATTGGTAGCCCTTATGTTGGAGAGAATAGCCAAGAAATACGCATTGAACCTATCTCAGTTTAAGTTTGTGTCTATTTTGAGGTTTCTAGCATAAATAGCATGCACACTAAAAAATTCAAATATGAATATATGTCAGCGAAGATTTGTGAAGATGTTCATAAGGGGAGACGTAGTGAGTAGTTCTAGTGGGCATTCGATTGATAAGATGGACCACAATAAGAGGTGCAAAGTTCATCAAAATGATCGCGTAGAAAATCTGTTTTGAGCTTGGATGTTCACCAAACTCTTGCAATATATGAACTTCTGGACTGCTAGTACTTTTGTGAGCATGTTCGCTTGATTATCTTTTGTATTTATCTTCTTTAACAGAACCTTTCCTTCTTCAAAGAAGTCCAGAACAAAGTGGAATCTCATGTCAATGTGCTTGGTACAAACATGATGAACTAGATTTTTTGTCAAATCTATCGCACTCTGATTGTCACATAACACCATCAAAGACTCTTCATCAACTCTCAAGTCATGCAATAGCGCTTGCAACCATATATATTCCTTCATCTCCTCCGTGATTGTCATGTACTCAAACTTCATAGTAGACAAAACAACAATAGACTAAAGGAACAACTTCCAACAGATTGGACCATCTACTAATGTGAATAATTAACTCATTTTAGATCTCCACCTATCCATATCTCATGTATAGTCTGAGTCATTGTATCTTACACACAAATATGTAATAGTTGAATTCCTTTCAAACACCCAACAACATCAACTGTACCCTCAGATATTTCAAAATATTCTTCATAGTATGTCAATGACTCATTTCTAGATAATGCTTGAATCTAATCACACAACCAACTGCTTGTGCAATACCTAGTATGATACAAGCCATGACACATATCAAACATCCCGCTTCACTAGCCTAAGGAACCGACCACATACTTTTCCTTTCCCGATCATCTTTAGGATGCTGGTCTAAACTCAACTAAAAGTAAGATGTAATGAGTAGCTCACCGCCTTGCTCGAGTCATCAACCCCAAATCTGTTTTGCGCCTTTTGAACATAAGATTTTTGTGAAAGCCAAACATTTTCTGTTGACTTGTCGTTGAGAATCTTCATGTTAAGAATTCTGTGAGCTTGTGAGCTTCACCCAACTCCTTCATTTCAAAATGTTTGGACGGTTGATTTTTCATCCTCTCAACCTTAATTTGACTGGCAGATTCTTAGCATTTTAAACTTTTATGGGAGCTCTTTCGTTGCATGGTAAGGAATAAAGAAATTCATGGGATATGGGTTGAAGCATTGTTCTAATAGAGGTTTGAAAGCATTATAAGTTGGGGGAAGGCCATTTAAAATGTATAGAATGATACTTCTTGATCTATAGCTGATCCAGCAGCTTGTGTTTGATCCACCAAATTTCTGATTGTCAAGAAATTGAGGTGGACAAATGCAGCTGTCATCGAGGAAGCCAGCAAACCCATTTGTCGTGAAGGTCTTCAGAACTTGGCTTTCCAGTTGTGATACATTTCGGCGTTGAGGTGGTTTTGGGTTAGATGCTTGAGGTGAGAGGTCGGAAACTTTAGGGGAGGTGGTATGTTGATAGTTGGAGCAGTGAGAAGAGGAGATTGTGAGTAAGATCCAATAGATTCATCCTTTTCAGAGATTGATAGGGATTATCCGTTGCAGGAGTTCTCCAATATTTACTGGAGAGGAAGGGAAGAACAGGAAGGAGGAAGCAGTTGGAGCGAAAAATTTACAAGAATGGTTCTGATGCCATGAGAACAGAATTATACTTGGAACATTTCCTAAGGACAAGAATGGAGCAGCATAATACCTTGAGCCCAAAATCATACATTCTTCATTATAATTCAAAAGTTACACCTTGCGCCACTATACATACTAAGCAGGAGAACATTCTAGAGATCAGTCTATGCATAACAAAATTGGTACAATATGTGTCTATAACCCTTGAGGACCACACAAATGTAATAATTCCTTGAGTTAGTGGTGTGGTGCTGCTAATATGTTTCACTTTTCAAAAGTAAGTTATAATAATATTTTTATGTGACATGAAAATTTTCGGTGTTATAAACGTAAAGAATCAAAGTTAAGGTGTTTGATATGTAAACACGCATGAATTGTGTGGTATGTAAACGCAGTATCTAAATGCCCCTGTATCAAGCCTATTGGAATGCGAAATGTGAGACGCAATTGCTTGGGACACCAATCGAATCCTAAATTATAAGACAATGTAGAAGTAAAGAGATGTTTCGACCTCTTTGATTCTAATGAAGATGCATATGATCAAGGTGATGGCCATGCTCATAGAAGAATCAACCAGCGTGATAAAAATTATGATGAGTTTTGGGTCAAACAAGACTTTAGGTTCTTCGATGGGCATTTACAGGTTGAGGACTGCTTCAAATGAAACAATCTGTGGAAACTTTCTTCAAGTATATGGAGATTTCTGTAGAAAAACAATTTTAAGTATGTGGCACGCCGGTTGAAAGGGGGGTAGCGGCGTTGTGGCTGCAACTCCTCCGTACCACAGTTAGTTCAAGATGAAGCAAATTTTATGAGAGGACAATTCTAAACAAATATTTAGAATTTTAGGGCAAAGAAAGCTTAGGAATCGAAGTAAATCCAAAAACAAACATGCACATTTAACGAGGTTTGACAAAGATGTCTACGTCCTCAAAAGCAGAGAGACGGTTTTTCCTTCTATTCAGAAAAAGTGTACAAAATACCCATAGAGTTACAATACATTATATATATATATATGAGTCATACCTAATAACAGCACATTTCGAGCAAATATTATAAAATCAATACCACCATTGTTGCCAAGGATCAAGATCTATGTTTATTCTGCTAAAAAGTTCTACCGCTTCAACGCACAAACGATAATAAGTCAAATAACTGGCTAGTTGCTTGATAAATTTGGTGTGTCTTAAGTTGCAATTCAAGATAAATTGGAATTGAACATGGTTTGGTCGCACTAAAAAATTGTAAACTTTGCATATATGGCTGAATTGCAGCTTTATTGGCACGCCGGAAGAAGCTCATCCAAGAGGGTAATCTTTGAGCACCTTGAATCTAGTGACAGTATAGCTATTCCAACAACTAAAGTAAGCTTCAGTTATAGTCAACTGCGAAGAGTTTTTCTACATCCAATGATGAGGTTTCACTTTAAGGAAAAACAATTAGCTAACGAGAACACTTATACTGAGCACTCTATTCTGAAGTGTTTTCGTTGTTTACAGCTGGGGCACATATCTAATGAATCCCCATCATGTCAGCAAATCCAACTTTTAATAGGGGTAATAGGAGAAGTTCTTAATTTTTTTTTGCACTTTAGATTTTTCTTTCATGATGTAAACCAAAATTTAACCAGTATGATTATCACAAAACTGTTCTTTTCCAAAATATTTAAGATTTTTATAAGGCTCCCAGATATCGCTATGAAACAGAGTAAACACTGCAGTTGGTTTGTATGTTTGTGGAGAAAAAAACATGCACAATGATGTTTAGGTAAATAGTGCAGTTGGTTTGTATGTTTGTGGAGAAAAAAACATGCACAATGATGTTTAGCAAACCGACTAACTTTTCATTGAAACAAAGATAAATTTTTATTTTGAAAAAAATTGGGAAACAAGAATTTTTTATATCAAAAAATTATGATAATATAACTTATAATGTCGTAATATAATAGTATTTTCATTAGAAAAAAACATAATTTACCCCGGTACTTTGACTTTATCTATTCGAGTCTTATCCATCGTCAAAACAATAGAGTTCATTATTCCTTAGAACTGTCAATCATCCTCTCTGTGGTTGATTCTTGAAACTCTTAATAAGAAGAATATAAACTAGATTGATATTATGATCAATAGTAATTTCACTAATGTACAATAAATATCATGATATATTAGAAACATTACAAAGGGTTAATAATGAAAAGAACTTGATAGTTTCTATTCCGAAAATTACTAAGGGAGAACCATCAATAATATTAACAATTTTATTACCTGCACAAGGTCTATGAAAGGAAAATAATTTAGAAAAACTAGTCATTTGTTCAGTTGATGCAGAATCAATTATCCAAAAATGAAAAAAAATTAAGAATAACACCTAACAAAACAGTGACTAAAGAGTTACCCTTCTATAACGAGAAGCAAGACATAACCAAATATAATTTTGGATATTGAAATAATTTGTGCAAGTGCTTTAATTGCTTCTTGGTAAAAGCGACTGCATTTGAGTTACCTCGTGGCTCGTAAGTTTGTTCAAGAGTAGCTTAATAAGTTTGACTTTTATGCTTAGACTTTGATTTCCATCTTATAGGTTTATCATGAATTTCTAACATGTCTTTTTCATGCCTTATGATTTTTTGCAATGCTTGTACCATGATTTTTTTTTTGTCATTTTCTACCTCTTTTGATACAAGAGTTGAGCTCTCATGTTCAATATTACAAGAAGATTCGGTATTGCACAACATAATTTTCCTTCTAGACTTTACACATCTCACTTCAGAAAAAAATTCTCAAATAGAGGGTAGAGGTTTCTTGTTGAGGATGTGATATCAAATTTCATCTAAACTCCGATTAAGGTCGACCAAGATCATGTAGACTCGTTCATTTTCTTCTCTCTTATTATGGTAAACACAATCATTTGAATTTTCCCAAATGCCATCATAATATTGATCAAACTACTACAAACAATTTTTTTGGAAGAATTCTTCAGGTTTAAATAAAGATCTGAACGACCTCCAAGATAACTTGAGCAGCGGGAAAGATTAGTTGCAACTTCTCTATGATTGGTTCTATGGAGTTGATAATCCAAACCATAACTAGGGAGTTTCATACTGTCATTTTTTCAAATGAGGGTCGCCGTAAGCAGAGTTTAAAATTTCTTCAGTTAAATGCTCAATTTTGCTTACCCCGTCGGTCGATCGCCAATTTGATGGATTGAGCCCAATCAAGATAGTTGTGTTCATTAAGTTTTGCAAATGTGAGGTAAGCTGGTGAATTCTAGGGATATTACATCGCTGATACATCCATGAGAGGAGCTATAGGATGAGATGAAGTGGTTTTGGAGTTACCTAAACTGATAGATGTAGAAATTCTTTGGGCTCCGATCTTCATTGCTAACTTATATGGCATCTTAAAATTTGAGGAGAGCACCACATGTAGTTGGCTACCTTGATCGTGAGGTGGTAAAAGTTTTGCCTACACGCGCAGGTTTCAGATCCTATTATGTGTCACGACGTCCAGAACTCACAAAAGGAAACAACCTTACTCAAAGCAGAGTAGAAGTGGAAGAAAGCAGAAGTTTCGGAGGTCTTCGAACGCCACGATCTCGTATGCATTCCCAGCTAGCTAGTCACAACTGTGTCGTAAGGTTTTGGGCACAACACAGGAGGAAGGGGAAACTTTTGGGCGAGAGTGGAGCAAGAGAAGGCGATCATGATGCCCAGAAAATGCAAGCAACCAGGTTGATGGGATTCAATCACGAGTTCGGTCATAATTTAGACGACTATTTTTTGCTCCAATATCATGTAGGCTTTGCGAGAGAAAAAGTAACAGTTCATGTTCATTTTCATTGGAAACTATTACAAGATAAATAGAGGAAGATAATTACCAGATTAGGAAAATCATAAAATTTAGCATAGCTCACAATGCTAAAAGAATGCAACAGGAACTATATCATACAGTTACTACTAAATTCTAAAAATAGAAATACCAAATTAGAAATTTTTTTTAAAAAAAATCTTCCTTATCACTTATATGTATTACATTTTATTTTGCTATTTACAACAATCCTTGTTATTTTCATGTTAGCATTCCCTTTCATCAAATATCACTTAATCTTACTTATTAATTGATTTAGTTTGATTATATTTACTATCAAGATCTCAATATACCACAAACTTGAATTTCAGGAAAATTCTCGAACATGCATGCACAACATCAATTTCTTCAAAAACAATAGAGAAGCACTTCAAATGAACTCATGCATTTATAATTATTTGGAAGATTTGCATACATTCAACACATTTCTTACATATTTACAAGTATGTATTTTGTTTCAAAAGTTTGAAAGTTTTTTTATTTTCATCAATTTGTCAACTAAACTTTAATCTTTCAATTCAAATTCATCATAATTAATGGCTCAAATTTAATTTTTTATGACCTTTTTGATATTCATTCATTTTTACGTAGTTGCAATGTGTTTAGTCCAATTCATCAGTCATTTTTTGTTCTACTTTTTCAATATAGAGAACTGAAGTGCCCTTTTTAGTTGCAGGCCTTTAATCAATGGTCCTGCACAGTATGCACTGTGGTAGTTGAGTTACTTGGAAGCCAAACAGTTTCTGGTGCTAATTTTTTCACTTTATATATCTTTCTTTGGTGAATGTTCCTATGGGGAATCAATTCCACTTCTGGTATGCAATTTTTCAATTGTTGTTACTTTTGATAGAAGGTGCATCTTTTATTAAGTTGATATTAGTTATTGTCCTATGAGTTCAACTTTAATAAGGCTAACTTGTATGCCTAGTTAGCTTTGATGTGCTTACTTTAGTTTATTTTTAAACACTCCATCATGAAATTTTTGAAATTAGCAGTGCCTTTGTATGTGCTTCTTCAAGAATAAGATTTTAGAAAGTTGATTGGTGCTATTTTCATTTGCAAAAGTAGTTTGACCAGGATTGGTAATGTTCTGTTCAGTTCTTGTGCTGTTTTGTGGTGGAAAATTTTGTTTCAGAGAACCCTTGTGCCTTGTTAAACCCAACTGTTTCAATTTAGTTTTGAGGTATATAGCAAGATTTTAGCTGTAATAAGCCTCAATGGTAAAATATGCCTTTATTATTATTGTTGGTTGATTTGAAGAAGTTTGGATTGAATCTATTTTGCTTAATTAACTTAAGGTTGGATTGTTTTTTTTTGTTTTTCTCACACAATGGTATTGATTTGGCTGAGTTATTTCTATGTTTGATAGGAAACTATGTGAACTTGATTCATCTTTGAAAGTATTCTAGTACATTTCTAATTTAGCCAATGCACAGATTTAGGAGTTATTTTTATCTTTTCTTTCCTTTAATTTTCACAGTTGGAATAACCACATAACTATAGGGTCATAAGCTAGCACTTGTATTGCCATCCATTTGAAAGGAAATGATTAGTTCTTTTAATACAATATGTTTTGCATTATTTTTCCCTTTTTGACCTTTACTCTTTGGAATATTTACATGCATACCGCTGAATTCTTATGTATTGAATACATATATAACACCTAAACTTCAATTTTTACGTACATGTCATCTTATCTATGCATTAAAATGTATATTTTATTTCTTAGAACTTAAAATATTGTTATTGTTTATGTGATATGAAAGATTTTGGTGATATAAATGTAGAAAACAAAGTTTTGGGGTTAGACATGTTAACATATGAATTCACTGGTATGTATGTGAATGCTTTTATTATAATTTTTTTTTCCAAAGCGACCATAATAGGGAGATAAGGCCGCCCCCTCTTTGAGAACGACATGAGACCAAAAATAATGATGGGCGTCATATCACTAGAGTTGTTCATTGCTTTTAATTTGAGATGTTAATTATTCAAATTTTATTCATCAAGTTACAGATCACATAGCACCGCTATGTAAGTAGCATCATGATATGATTTACGTCATCGTTCTAACATACATTATCCGAACATAATATTTAATAGTTATAATGACATGTTTTTGTTCAATAAATTTTGATAGTATATATATATAAATATATATATACTATCCAAATATTTTAAATGATATAAAAGATTTTATTTTTTTTAACTCTTATAAAGTGAAGTACATCTTTTCTTAGATAGGTAAGTTGACGACTATGTAAAAGTTGAAGTATAGGCGAAAGTAAGAATTAAGCGGTATGTTTGTAAATCTTCTTTATAATAACTATACATTGGTGTTAAAAATTTATATATGAAAATATATATTTTTTTGAAAAATAATTAATAATTATTGTATCTCTTATATGCTATGGAAGTTATGAGCGCAATAAAAATTAGAATGAAAGTCAAGATATCCTACATGTAAATATATAAAAATTATAGGCTATGTATGTAAATTCCCCATGGAATTAAAACCATTGTTAACATGAGCTCATTCTAAGTATCCACATCTTCAGTCATACATAAGTTTACTTCATGTAATATTTTCTCCATACATAGAGTGCAGATAAAAGGAGAAATAAAGGCTTTTAGTGGAGGTCATAATTAGCATGATGTTTCCCACCTCAGTAGTCGCCCCACCTGCTACAAAGCCACTCCATTGACTGCCTTAAAAAGATATATTCTTGCCTTTGATAAAGAATTTAGGTTGGACAGGCATCGTTTATTTTATTATTATATTAAAATAAAAATATAAATAAGATGCAGGGCATCAATATTAAGCGCAGATATGCAGAAGAAAAATAATGGACGCTGATTTGATAGCTGGTGCTATTAATAAGATTCGAGCTATGATATAAAACAAAAATATTATAAAATATTGAGCATATACAGCAACAACAACAAAGCCTTAATCCCGCTATGTGAGGTCGGCTACATGAATCATTTTTCTCCATTGCGTCCTATGTAGTGTCGTATTTTCATTTAGTTCTAATAAATTAAGATCATTTTTTATACAATAAGTTGAAGTCTTCCTGGGACTAGCTCTGTCTTTCTTAACATAAGTCGAATTTAAAACATCTACTCTCCTAATTGGATCATCAGATGGTCGACGATTGATTTGACCAAACCATCTAAGACGACTCTCTCTAATTTTATCCGTCACAGGAGCTACACCAACCCTATCACGAATATATTCATTTCGCACTTTGTCTCTGAGTGTAAAGCCACTCATCTACCTAATCATTCTCAACTCGACAACC
The DNA here is from genome assembly GCA_003013225.1 of Phalaenopsis aphrodite. Lineage (NCBI taxonomy): Eukaryota > Viridiplantae > Streptophyta > Magnoliopsida > Asparagales > Orchidaceae > Phalaenopsis > Phalaenopsis aphrodite. The sequence goes on from NEWO01000114.1 coordinate 128,405, forward strand.
CTTAACTTGGTATCATGTTTCTCTTGTAAAGGCCAACATTCAATGCCATAGAGCATTGCAGGTCTTACCACCGTCTTATAAAATTTTCCTTTCAGTCTAAGCGGTAATTTTCTATCACACAAAAGGCCCAAAGCATTCCTTCACTTCAACCAACCAACTTGAATTCTAATATTAACATTCCCATCTATATCACCATCACTTTGAAGAACATACCCGAGATATCTAAATCGTTTACGCCTTTTAATAATTTGATCACCCACAGTTACACTTCTGTCACTAGAGCTACTACTACTAAAATTACATTTCATGTATTCAGTTTTAGTTCTACTCAAATGAAGGCCTTTAGACTCCAATGTAGACCTCCATAATTCAAATTTTTCTGGGCTTTTTCTCTCATCTAATCCATGAGAAGGATATCATCAGCAAAAAGCATACGCCAAGGTACATCCTTCTGTAAATGTCCAGTAAGACAATCCATAACTAATTCAAAAATATATGTGCTTAAAGCTGATTCCTGAGGTAATCCAACAAAAATAGGAAAACATTTGGTCAATTCTCCTTCAGTTAGAACACAAGTAATAGCTCTAGTATACATATCTTTAATGACTTGAACATAAGTCATATGAACACCTTTCTTTTCAAGAACTCTCCAAAGGATATATCTTGGAACCTCATCGTAAGCTTTTTCTAAATCAATAAAAATCAAATGTAGATTATCCTTATTATCTCTGAACTTCTCCATCAAACTTCTCAATAAATGTATAGCTTCCATAATAGATCTGCCCGACATAAATCCAAATTGATGATGAGAAATCATTGTAATACATCTTAACCTATGCTCAATCACCCTCTCCCATAATTTTAAAGTATGACACATCAACTTAATTCCTCTATAATTTTCACACTCTTGTGCATCTCCTTTATTCTTAAAAATGAGAACCAAAATTCTCTTCCTCCACTCCTCAGGCATCTTTTTAGTTCTTAAAATAATATTAAAGAGTTTAGTAAGCCAAGAAACTCCCAAATCTCCTAAACATTTCCATACTTCAATCGGGATGTCATCAGGTCCTACAGACTTCAATATAATAAAATATTGAGCATATGCTGATGGAATTTTATGTTAGTGAGTTTATATGTATCATAGTTACAATATTTTGGAAAGATAGAAAAACTAAATCAATTATATCTTTGATTGCATAAAATAATTGAAGAGTGCATTATATATTTATCATCTCTACCCTATGGAAATACTTCGTTATATTTTTTTTTATCTCTGCCCTATGGAAAGACTTCATTAACAGATTTTCTAGAATTCTCAATGATTAAATTGGTATAATATTTAGTCTGAGTAATATAGAAGAACTTGATAGTATATTGGGCTATCATATAAATAATTCTTTTAGTATGGATTCTATAGGAAAATATGCCACATGGGAAAATAAAATAAAATTGTGTGAATATTATTAAGATATGTTAAAAAATTGTATGATTACTTTCATTATGTTTTTTTTTTTTTTTAATTTGAGCACAAATTTATTATAAGAAGAGGGGATTGTAATAATTGATTGAAATAAAAAAAAAATAAAGCAACATGAGAAATGAATATTATTTCTATTCTCGAAATTGGTTTATTACAGTGCTGTCAATTTATTAGTTAATATTTTCTTTTTAGAAGAAACTATTATGTTGAAAGGTGACGGAAAGGAATTTACATATAGAACAAGAGAAATGATTTACGTGGTTCAGTGTTAAATTGATTCGTCTACGTTCACGAGGAGGGAGATTCCACTAGCACCGATGGGAGAAAGAAAAACGGGTTCGTGTTACCACTCAACACTTCCTCACCATTATTCTCATAAGCCCTTAAGTCATTTTTATAGAAGAGGACTAGGGCTAACCAGTATATATAGCCAAAAGACCAAGTTACCCTTTTACAATTAAGTCATATCTACAATAATCTCACATGATCTCTTACTTCTATATAATTGACAAAAGATCAAATGAGCTCTAAACTCTAAATCTGTTGTACCAAGATGGTTGTCTACGTACCCCTTTCCCGAAGGGATCAAGAGTCGTGTAGTTTTTAAAAATGTCAGCCTAATCAGTCACGAGCTCAGATGTTCACCAAATTTCTGCAATAAGTGAACTTCTAGAATGGTAGTACTTTTGTGAGCATGTCCGTTGGATTCTCTTTTGTATCTATTTTCTTTAATAGAATTTTGCCTTCTTCAATCAAGTTTCGAATAAAGTGGTACCTCACATTAATGTGCTTAGTACGAGCATGATGGACTGGATTTGTGGCTAAATCTATCACACTCTAATTGTCACATAACATCGCCAAAGACTCCTGATCAACTCCCAAGTCACCCAATAGGCCCTGCATCCATATAGGTTCCTTCATCGCTTTTGTGATTGTCATGTACTCAGCACCCGTTGTAGACATAACAATAGTAGACTAAAGAAATGACCCCCAGCTGATTGGACCTCCTGCCAATGTGAATAAATAGCCCATCATAGATCTCCACATATCCATATCTGTTGTATAGTTTGAGTCAATGTAGCATAAAGAGCAATCCATAATAGTTGACTACCTTTGAATCACTAAGCAACATAAATTGTACCCTCAAATATTTTAGAATACTCTTCACAACTTGTAAATGACTTCTTTATGTATTATGCATGAATCTACTTACAATACCAATTGCTTGTGCAATATCTAGTCTGGTATAAATCATGACATACATTAGACTGCTCATTGCACTAGCATAAAGAACTGATCACATATCTTTTCTTTCTTGGTCATCTTTAGAGCACTGGTCTAAACTCAACTGAAAGTGATATGTAATGGGTAAAATCAATGTCTTGCTCGAGATACCAACCCCAAAATTGTTCAGCACCTTTCTAACATAAGCTTTCTGCGAAAACCAAATCTTTTCAGCTGACTTGTCCCTGAGAATCTCCATGCCAAGAACTCTGCAAGCTTCACCCAACTTCTTTATTTCAAAATATTTGGACAGTTGATTCTTCATCCTCTCAACATCAATCTGACAGGCAGATACAATCAACATATCATTAATATATAAAAACAAGTAAATGAACTTATCGTTGGCTAACTTCTTAGAATATGCATAATGATCATATTGACTCCTCTCCCCTCTTGAGTTGATCAATTTTTTTATATCACTGTCATGGTGACTGCTTCAATCCATACAAAGACTTGTCTAATTTGCAAACCTAGTATTTTAATGCTTCATATTTAAATGGCTGCAATATGTAGATCTCCTCTTGCAATTCTCCATGTAGGAATGTATACTTCACATCGAGCTGTTCCAAGATCAGATCGTACAATGCTACAAGTGCTAAGTAAACACAGATTGAGGGATGCTTGACTATTGGGGAAACACTTCGTCTTAATCAATTCTTTCTCGTTGCACAAAGCCTTTTTCTACTAATCTTGCCTTGTACCGCACATCAGCTCTATGAGATCCTTCCTTCTTTACGTACATCCATTTGCACCCAAAGGCTTTTCTTCCTGGAGGAAGCTTCACCAACCTCCAAGTAACATTCTTCCAAAGAGACACAATCTCTTATCCATTGCACTCTCTAAATATCAATGTCTGGACTCTCCACCGCCTCTTTGTAGTGACAAGGAATTTCTATATTTGTGGCTGAAAAAGCAAATGTAATATGATCATTCAACCAAGCTGGTTTTGGGACATTATTGCGTCTGGTCTTGCTCTTAGCAATAGATTCCTGAGAAGGAATCTCAACCTCAGCATCTTCTTTCATCTCTTCCTGAACACTATCAACAGATGCATCATGAGCTGCAACTAAATCAGGTATCTAAGTTAGAGTGAACGAACTCTGTGGAGTAAATAGAGTTACATGAAACTCCAACTTCTGCTACATATTTGCACTCCCAGTAGAACTCTCCACCTATTTTGAGTCCCGATTTTTTAAAAAGCTTGCCTCGTCTAATATAACATCACTGTTCATCTGAAACATGTAAAGTCGACACTTCGAGACGGTTCACCACTCTCTTTGTGAGGTATTTGTCCTCCAGCATTCTCCACAATTTCCCTGCATAAGTCTCCATCATCACCCATATTTAATTTCCTAAGTTAAACAATTTTGAATCAAGCCACAAGCACTTTTGTTCCTTTTCAACCACTCTCTCTGACACCTCTTCAGGACATTCCTCTCTATCCAAAACTTTCTGTAGATTCAGAGAACACAACACATCGATCACCTCACATTGCAACATGTCAAAGTTCTCTTTGTTGTCAAATTTCGTCACATTAATTTTGGCGGGATGTGTAACCACCTGATGAATCGATATTTGCACTATCAAAATGGATGTCAAAGAACTATACATTGTCCTATCAATTATTTCTGCCACTGTAAGGACCACTGTTCAAAAGAAAATTATTTTGACAAAATACTTCGGAAAAAAATGAAGAAAAAAAAAACAAACAATAAAAATATATTTAATAAACAAAAATAAATTTCAGAAAATAAAATTTCTCATTTTTTTCCTGAAGTTTTTTCCTTTTATTCCCTTTTTTTTTTTCTTTTTTTTTAAATCCAAGGTTTCTTCCCAAAAAATTTTCCTTTACAAAAAAAAAAAAGAATTTCCCAGAAAAAACTCTCCCACGATATTCTCCTGTGCCGGGCTCAGCTGGTAGAGAAACGAGGAAATATTCCTTCAATGTGAAATAAAATATTCCCTTCCCTAAAATAATCTTCCCGGTGACGGCACTAATCCTTCTACTGAATTCCTTAATTAATCTTTCCTTCTTCCCACTAAAACCGAAAAACCGAAGCAGAAAAATGAAAATTTCCCCGGCCCTCAATTGTGTTACCCGCCGAACTGTAGCCTAAGCTTGCCGGAACCGCTGCCGGCCCGCAGCCGACCTGCACATCGGATCACCTGTTGCAAAAAAAACTCCAGCAACACAAGGATTTCCTGCCCTCCATGCAGAATCACACTCCAATCACAAACCCGAAGACTTAATATCAATTGTTATGCGAAAATAATGAGAAAATGTAAAAATTCACACAATAATAATCAAACACAAAATATTTACATGTTTCGACGTTAAATCAATTCACATGTTCATAAGAAAAGAGATTCCACAACACCAAATGTGAGGAAGAAAGACGACTTGGTTTACACCTCATAACTTTCTCCCTAAATTATCATTATTCCAACAAGCTCGTAAGTCCATTTTATAGAGGAGACCAGAGCACATAAATAAATTAAGCCATAAGATCAAATTACTCATAATTACAATTAAGCCATAAATACAACAACAGATATATATATACACATACACACACACACGTATGTATGTATGTATGCATACATACATACATACATATGTATCTATACATACATATGTATGTATGTATACATCTATACATCTATGTATTCATCTATTTATATATATATATATATATATATCACCTGTGAGGAAGAAATATTTACGTGATTTAAAGTTAAATCAATTCACATGTTCATAAGAAAAGAGATTCCACAACATCAAATGTGAGGAAGAAAGACCACTTGGGTTTCAACTCAACTTTCTCCCTAAATCATCATTATTCTCTTAAGTCCATTTTATAGAAGGGACTGGAGCACATAAATAAATTAAACCATAAGATCAAATGACTCATAATTACAATTAAGCCATAAATACAACTACAGATATATATATATATATATATATATATATATATATATATATATATATATATATATATATATATATATATATATATATATATATNGTTAATAATTAAATATATATTGTTCTATTTAAAAGAAATTAATAGAAATAATATTCATTTGATTTGAGTTCCTTTTACACTTTTATTAAAGATAATATAGAAACTATCATGTGCTAGAGTCCCCTTTCTAAACTTGTATAACTTGATTCCATTATGACTCATAGCATAGAATTTTTAGATAAATATGTGATAAATGCAAAAAAAAAAAAATGAAAAAAGAAATCTTGAATTACGTTTTGTAAAAAAATAAAAATGTTATCTCTTCTAAGTTGGTGAATGAATTAACATAGGTCTTTCATATGTTTCAATGCAAATGCAGCATAAGCTGCATGCAACAAAAGAGTTGAAAGCTATAGCAAATAATATTATTAGTGGTATTTTCAAGTAGCTTTAAAATAAATTATTGTGTGATTGTTGTTACTGCCTTGTTTGCTACAATTTTAGTTTTAGATGTGCCACATATGATGATGATAATAATAATGTCATTTATCACAATCAGATCAAGATTATAACATGCAAAGGCGACAAGGACCTCATGACTACTTGTGCCATTAGTTTCAGGGCACGTTAGGAGCTCTTCCACCTTTGTCATGTATATTTTTAATTGTGTTGATGAGTGATCATTAATCATAATTTTAAGAAAATTTGAACATCTCAAAATTATAGTCGACATCTTATTTCTTTTTTATGAGCCACTGGTCTCAAAACACTTTCTTGTAATAAGAGTGAATCATTCATAAAAGATAAAATATTATCACTGCTTTTCAAAAAGTTCATTCAAGCTATGATGAAGTTCTCATTATTGTTCTCATAATTTGATCGTCAAATTTATAATACCTTACCACTTATATTTTTGTAAATTTTCACCTCTAAAATGATATATGCAAGCTAAGGATCTAAGACACGATTGATAACATATTTTCAACGATGAGAATAAATTCATTGCTGAGAAGGTGGATTGAGTTAGCTAAGGGACACAAAAGATTAAAGTATGACTCTTTTTGAGATATGATTTGATTCTTGTATTTTGTATGTGGATAGCTTGGTCACTTCATAATAGACCACAACATAAATAACCTTAAACCTAGAAAACATATTAAAGTAATTACAAAAGCCATGTCACATTCCATCTCCCAAGTTACCACCATCCTCATCATAAGACTTCAAAATAATTTAAGATTGATAAGGAAAGCCTTGAAATCTAATAAGATAAAATGTTAATGATGGATAAATAGGGTGTCTTCGATATTCAGAGGAGACAACAAATAACAAAGATTACACATCATCTTCAATGGAAGGAGCATCCATGTGTTGGCTACAATGCTCTCAAAAAGTGTAAAATTGTTGCAACATTAACTATAAAAATTCTAGTCAAAATAAATAAAAAAAACTCTCTTTATAAAATTAACATGTATACAATCGACAAGAATTGATTTCTTAGAGAACCACTAGAGGGAAAACCATTTTTTTTCAAGTGGTGATCAATGATTTTAATAAAAATATCATAAAATTCATCTAAAGATTTGAGTAGTACACATGTAAATATGAATATTTAGGTGTTCGATATAAGAAATGCATGGTATGTGTGTAAATGCCTCAAAATCTTAATTATGCTTTAATATTTGAATCTATTACTACTATATATGTTGGATGGAAGAGAGTGAAAGTAGTGCCAAGAAGCATATCATTTGACAATCAATGAAAAGAGGAAAAAAATGTCATGTTCAACAATTGAGCAAAGAGAAATACTATTGAAATTTATCAAGCATAAAATCTTAATTTGCATCTTAAACATTAATGGAAAAGAAAAAAAAAATCATCTTATCTAAAGGAAAAATGAACTCATTAACGAAGCTCAAGAATAATGATCAGAAGCAAGCTAGCAATATAATAATCAATATTACAAAGTATAACATATTAAAAAGTATAAAATCTTTTTTTCTTATAGAGAAGGGAGATTTTGATTCTATAAAATATTAATTACATGACAACACAATCAACCTTTAACTAAGGAAACACCTTATAATAATTACAAAGTCTATTCTTATTCCATGCCCAAGTTTCCATCTTCCTCAACTCATAAGACTTAACTCAAATAAAGTTTGATAGCTCAAGCCTTGAAAGCTAAATAAGGTAAACTTTACTGCTGATCATAAATAGGATGCCTTTGTAATGGTCCAAGAAGTCCCCCAACATTGAATGAAAATGCGACAAACATGAAACACCATCTGTAACAAAAGGGCATCCTTGTCTTGGCTGCAATACTCTTAAAAGTGTTGAATTGCTGTTACATTACTTATTAAAATTAAAGTCAAAATATTTCACAAAAATCTCTCTTTATGAAATCGACATGTATCTAAGTGATTTGACTTATATACATGTCAATATATATATATATATATATATATATATATATATATATATATATATATATATATATATATATA
>NEWO01000114.1:137410-158244 GCA_003013225.1 Phalaenopsis aphrodite
AGCTAAAGTAGCTACCAACAAATATTTTGGTTAAATATGAATGAACAATGTGCATTGAGAAATTAGCATATACAAGGTAATGCTCTTAGTTTTTTTGGGGAAAAAAAACATTACGTCTATCATCTGGACATGTGAACGATGGTGTGGATTGCATCATGTCATGCGTCTGACAGCGTTGTGCGATTTTCTCCGTATTTTTGGACCTTTAGACAGTAATAACTTACTATAATGTGAACGTATCAACTGTGGTATATATCTTTACTAGGGATGTGATATATGTTGTACGTCTTGGATGAGCAAAAAATTGATGAATGTACAAAGAAAATTCCCAAAAGCAGCAGCACCTTAGTATAATAAGCTGTTGCCTTGCGCATGTCAGAAAAAACACCTAATTGTCATGTTTAATTGTGCCTAAAATTACACAGTACAAAGAACACAAACTAGTAACAAGCGAGATCATATATCATAAAAAATTTCACAAAATTTATGTAATCCAATTAAAGAGCAAAGGTATTAGCTAGGTATATATATATATATATATATATATATATCATTTTCAAGGATACATAAACCAAATCTTAGTTGTGCGTCTTGAAAAAAAAAAGAAGAAAGATTTAAAAAGAGAAATCATGAAAAAAAGCCAGCTAAAATAAATTATAATGAAAAATTTGATTTTCTAAATGATAAGCAAAAAAATTGCTTATAAATAGCAGCAGCCAACTTAGAAAAAAAAATTTAATTTTTATGATTAGACATCTTAAATTGATCAAAATGATCAACTATTAATTTTATCTCAAAACATATTGTTAATTATTTCCTTCTAAACATTTGTTATTAATGAAGTTACAACAATATCATCTTATTTTATCATGCTTTACAGAATTATCTTGATAATCTTTATTTCTAATAATACAGATTTAATTGTCATAATTAAAAAAACAGTGTTAAGTTAAATCCAAGTAATTAATCAATAATATTATTTTGGCTAACATTTGACATATCATAAATTATGGAAAGATTTCAACAAAATTGATTTGGGTTGGCAATGGATACTATGAAGGTTTCAAGTTGTGAAAATAGAGAACAGATAGGAGTTCTAAAATTTTGTATGTGAAAGACATGCAGACGGAATTTTTAAGGTTTAGACAGAGGAAAAGATGATTTCAAGAATTTTGGTGCGAAAAATGGTACAAAATTTGAATGCAGAAGCGAAATAGTTGATCTGTAATATTTACATATATTTTCTTAAATTTTTGTTATTAGTAAACAAATTGAAATTTTTGTTTTTTAAATAATTAATTTAAAGTAGTATATTTACATGAAGTAGTGCTCAACCAGAAGGAACACTAAAAGTTCCTTAATCACCTGCTAGTGAGAGTGGGCTTGTCATGGATTAAAAACTGCAGTCTTTGAAGTCAAATTAGACATGATATTTGATGTTATTACCAGAAGACAAAAGAAAACTACACAACAAGTGGGTCTATAGGCTAAAAGAGGAGTCGGATGATGGCAGACGATACAAGGAAAGACTTTTTGTGAAGGGTTTTCGACAGTGGAATGAGTGGATTATAAAAATATTTTTCTCTAGTAGTGAAGTTAACAACTGTCAGGGTTGTACTGAGTCTGGTAATAGAGGAATAATTACCGAGTTGTCTGCACATTGAAGAAGAGCCTCTATGGCTTGAAACAATCCTCGAGACAGTGGTACATATAGAAGGTTTGACAGGTTAATGTCAGATAATGAGTATTTGAAGTGCCAAACAGAACACCATTGTTTCATCAAACATTTCGGTAATTATTATACATTGCTTCGTTTGAATGTGGACGAATGTTGACTGTAGGGTTAGAAATGGAGAAAATCAGGAACTTAAGAGAATAATTATCAAGTGAGTTTGAGATGAAGGATTTCGGTCCAACCAGAAAGATCATCAAGATGATAATTAGTAAGGACATGAGTGAAAGAATTCTGAAGTTTTCTCAGAAAGAGCATGTCAAGAAGATTCTACAGAGGTTCAACATGAGTAAGGGAAAAACTTTATAACAAACCCTTAAGTAGTAAATTCAAACTATCTAAGCAATCATCGTCTAACTCTAACTTAATGTAAGCACTAATGAAGAGAACTATGTATGTTTCTGCACTTGAAAGTTTGATGTACGCAATGATTTGTATCAGACCAGATATTGCATATGAAATAAGAATGGGAAGCAGGTACATGGGTAATCCAGATGGGCATCGTTGGGAGGCGGCAAAGTGGATTCTCAGGTACTTGAGGGGAACAATCAATAGGGCACTTTGCAATGGAAGTGCAAGAATTAGTCTATAATGATTCGTAGATTTAGATCTGGCATGAAATGTTGATAATAGAAGTACAACAGAGCATTTATTTATAATGGGGAACACAACGGTGAGTTAGGTTTCCATTTTGCAGAAGATCATTACACTATCAACTACAGAGGCCGAATACATTACTATCCCTGAGGCTAGCAAGGAGACCATTTAGCTACTGAGTTTTATGGCAGAATTGGGCTAAGAGCAAGGGATTGGAAAGTTTCACAGTGACAGTATGAGTAAAATTCACCTTGCTAAGAATGCTACTTTCCATGACAGAGCAAAACACATTCATTTGATGTATCATTTTATAAGCTTTCTCCTAGAAGATGTGTATTTATTTTTGGAAAAGAGACGCTAGCTCAGAATACTGTGGATATATTGATGAAGGTGGTGACAATTGAGAAATTGAGGCTATATTTAGTTTCAAATAGATTTCATGAAGGTTGAGACCGGATGTGAGTCACACCACGATTCATGACTATGAATGTGATGCAGATGAAGGTGCATATTTGGAGGACATGTGTTTGGTACAATCAGACTCCAAGTGGGAGATTGTTATGGTGTGGAGCCTAATTTTGAGTACCAGGAGCAACACAGACATAACAGCAGGCAGAAGAGACCAATGTTTAGCAGCAAGCTACAAGCATCCCCACGTGGGGACCCCAACGCCCAACTCCCAACTCCCAGGGTGGTCTTCGCCCAGTGTGGGCGACCTTCACGCAACAGTGGGTGCCTTTGAGCCCACCTCTTGGATTCCAAACCTTTACCGATTGATGTGATTGGTTCAAGATTTGGCTTAAAAATCATTATTTCAAGGGGCGAAGTTAACAGTTTTTGCACGCATGTTTTCTTCGACAAATTCCCGGCGAAGGAAAAAAGTGTCGGCGAGGTGGATTTTGAAACACTTTTGTCTTGTCAAATTAGTGGGAGGGTTTGGAGTGCGGTCTGGTAAGTTTCTTTGAGTGTAAAGAGGAAATCTAAGTGTATTCTCTATTAAACTTTCTAAATTCAAATTGAAAATTTATTGGTGACGTGGCTTCGTGGTTTTTTTCTGCCCCCGAGTTCTTTAACGTTAAATTATTGTGTGCATTTCTGAATTGTTTTTATTGCACCTCTGTTCGTAATTTTTATTCTGACTTTTTTGAATATGTTTGATTCTACTCCATGTTGTTTAGATTAAAACTAAATCTAAGTTGGGTAAAGTATAAAGGGATTGTTTCATTCCCAACATAAATAAACACAATTATATCTATCAAATTAACATATTAATCAAACTTAATAAGCTATCTTGTGGTCGAACGCAAATCATCAAGCAATTTTACATATAAATCTTAAAGTATTTCAATATTAAAGCTAGATACAGTCTTATTTGACTTAGATATCTTCTCAAGAAAAAAAAATATTGATAACAAGAATGACTAGATCCAATTCCAATTGGACCTAAATCAAGCACTTTAGAGTATACTTTAAATTATATGAGATTAGTTGTGGAATCCACTTCTATCTGTTTATTAATCATATATAATCAAAACAAATATTTAGAGAAGATAAATCTAACAAGTACAAGATCATTTAATTTTGATATCATTAAGACATTAAAAATTGAAAATATTATAGATTTAATGAGAACAAAATGAGTCTACTAATAGATAGTTTTGAATTATCGTTGAAATAACCAAGAATGATTCTCTATAAGAATCTATAAAAAGGCCTGACTCCCACACATTTACAGGAAGAGAGGGTTGTTGACCAAAGATGATGCCACAAAAAAATTCAAAAAAAGGGAGTCTAGACTAGAGAGCTCCAATAATATATATGATCTTTAATGAAAAAATCAAAGTTCATTGTTGTAAACAAAATAGACACCATAAAAATTACTCAACACCCACAATCACTAATAAGACAATTGCTCAATAGTATCTCCACTACACATGCACATTACTGTTGATAAGGCAAGCATTCACCATCAACATTAACATCATTACTAGCCATGGCCAACAAGTAAATGACCGCCATTGACACCAACACAACAACTATCATCACTAATAAGGCTAATGCCTATTATTGACATTAATACCAGTGCTTACTACTACTAACGAGTACGACTACTATTAATGATTTCAATACAAACACTATTATCATGTGTCATCTTTATTCATATCATTATTTTCTTTTTCATTTGTTAATCTCTGGTTATATAAATAGAATGGCCAATTAAATCATCAATCATCACTTAGTAAAAACTCTAATACCTCAAGACTCATCCTATTTCTACTATAAAAGTCTTATTCCATAGTTCACATCTATTATATTTTATTAATATCTTCTTCAATTATGAAGAGGATTGTCAATAAATTATAATTTATGGCACATAGTGGCATAACATTTTAATGGTCTCATATCTCTTGGTTTTCTCTTTTTTTAAAATTTTTCATGCAAGAAAAAAAATTTCTTCAATAAAGTATGCACTATTCTCAAGTACTTATTTGTCAATATTAAACAAATCTTTATATATTATAAGATGAAAAACTCTTTCTTCTTCTACGCTCTTCGAATGTTAACATATGCAATTATTCATTCATAACTACATCACAATGAAATGTTAAATAGATGAATATAACTCATATCAAGCTTAAAACAAACTATGTGAGATACATTTGATACATATCTTTAGCATCCACTAACATACTAAAGTAGGCATACATATAAATTACTATAATTAAATAAGTCAAACATAAAGTATTATTATATTCTAATAAGTTAAATATAAATCTTCTATCCATTACATATATCCAATCTAATCAATAAATAAATAATCTAAGAAAAATAGCACATTATCATATTCTGTTTTTTTTTCTCATAATAATCATTGTTATCTAAAACATGCTACTAATGCAATAGTAATATAAATTGATGATAGTTTCGACATGATCATAATTTTTTTGTGACAAACATATAAATGACCATGTTATGTCTAGCACAATCATAAATATGTTAGTGATAAATATTAATAGCCCCAACAATTAAACTTTTATAACAGTGAAATTTCAACTATATCCCTTCCAAATAATAAAACTAATTTCGATAAGTCAATTTAGAAAAACTCTTAATTCCCCCCATTAATAGAAGCTCGAGCCAACAGGCTTCTTAGTACATACACCACAAATCAAATCAAGATAACCTGCCAACTCAAGCTCAAATAACCCTAATTAGATATAAACCAATGCAAAAGTACCGAAGGCCCCAAACCAGTCTTCTTTCTCACTTTGCTTTTCTCCCAAGCTCCAAGATTCTCTTCCATCTCCAGTCCAAACAACACATCAATCATCCCAATTCCCAATAAAGAGCCACTCAAATCCTCCCAATTCCCAATAAAGAGCTCCTCGAATCCTCCCACCCTCCCCCCAATCATTCCCCCCACTGAACTAAAAAAAAAAATCAATCCATGAAATACAAATCTCTTACCTTCTAACCACCTCCCTCTCCTTCCATGGCAGCAATCGATAACCAGCAGAACTGGCTTCCCTACGACGGCAGCATAGACAAAGACTGCTCCCAAGGCTTTTGCAGCATATACTGCCCACAATGGTGTTACGTTCTCTTCTCTCCTCCCCCTCCTCTCTCCCTCGCCGGCGCCGACTACGAACCCGGGACTACCTTCTCTCCTCTCGTCATCGCCATCATCGCCATCCTCGCAAGCGCTCTTCTTTTAGTCAGCTACTACACCTTGGTCTCCAGGAACTGCGCTTCCCTCTCCTTTAGCTGCCCTCCCACCCACTTCGAAGAAGAGGCCGCCGGCGGTGCTGGTTCCGCCACGGGCTCCGTCCGGCATGAGGAGTGGCACGCGTCGCCATCAAACGGATTAGAAGAGGGGCTGATCAACAAGATCACAGTTTTAAGATATAAGAGAGAGGAGGGCATCGTAGATGGAACAGAGTGCTCTGTTTGCCTTGGGGAGTTTAAGGAAGCAGACAGCCTCCGGCTTCTTCCAAAATGTAGTCATGCCTTCCACTTGCAGTGTATTGACACCTGGCTCAAGTCCCATGCTAATTGTCCTCTTTGCCGTGCAAACATAGTGCTGGAGCCAGATGAACATGAGGAAGAGATGGTCGTGAACATAGAAGATGCCGAAAGTGGAGAAGAAGAAGAAGAGGAGGAAGGAGAAGAAGGAAATCATGGAACTGGTGCGGTAGAAATTGGTGAAGAAGATGCACAGTACGTGAGGCGGTGCATGTCTATGGGATCAGCGGAGGCTTATCGCGGGCGGGTTTCGATAGCAGATGTGTTGCAGATGAGCATGGAGGAAGAGTACATGGTGGCGAAGAACTGTGGTCTTGTTGGAGAAGGTGGGATTTGGCGGCGGAGTGAAAGAGAGCAGAGCACCGGAAATGGACGAAACAGGGGATTGAATTGTGTTATGAGGACTGTGCATATGAAGAGATCTGTTTCAAGTGGGAGATTTTTCTTTGGCGGACAAAGAAGTGGAAGAGCTTTTCTTCTTCCAGTTTGAAAAAAAATTAAATGATTCAGTTTATTTTTGGAGATTGATTTGAGGTTTTTGATCAGACACGGTAAAGAAAGGTTTCATCTTTTTCTTCTTCTTCTTCTTTTGTGTGTTATAGGATCTGTATATTGGAAGATTTGCTCAGTAAATCTGTAAAGAAATGGAGAAACTTTGCTAAAATCTCTGTTTGCTATTGTTTTCTTCTATTTTAATGGTTTTTCCTCCTTTCATGGCGGGTTTGGTCATCGGAGTTTTTTAATGAAAATTGAAAAATGCAGCAATTTGCTCATCAAATCGACCTTCCCTTTGTAGTTAGTTCTGTAAATATAAAAAAAATGCTGCAGTCATGATACTACTTCTGTTGTTGCTTTTTTTAATTGGTATTGATACCTACATGTGTTAGTTCATAACTGCCTATCAGTGGATGATATATATATAGAAAACTTGCTGTTGTACCACAATAGATTAGTATTTTAACATTGTAGGAGCATCCAATATACATACAAGTGCTAATAATTCGAAAAGAAAAAAAAATCATGGGATTTGCCTACTCAAAATAGTGCACTACATATTTCATGTTCTATAGTTCCACTCCACTCTAAATAGAGAAAAAAAGTATACAGAGTTTTAATAAGCTACAAAGATTAAGCAACAATTGTTTGAGAATAATAATTGAGCTACAACAATCATTACTAATAATCTTTTAGAATCTCCGATGATTGTCAGCTTACATTTCTCGTTAAAAGTTTGTACTTGGCTCATAATTTTTTTCTTTTTTGTTTATGTTGTGAATGAGAGCTTATTTATAGAGTTTTGATAGGGATACTTTGGTTAATTTAGCTAAAATTCTATTACACTCCAACGAATAGTCTGTGCTTAATTCTTTTTTTTATCACAGATTATTCTTTTAGAATCGAAGTTCCTTAATGACCTCAAAGTTGAATGTTCTTACGCTTCTTAGACTTTACTTAACAAGTCACTCGATTTGGAGATCATTTGAAATTTCAATTAATGCTTCAAAGCCTCTAATCATACTTGAAATGCTTAATCTGAGCTTATCTGAGATTAGAACGAATCGCTTTCAGTATTATGGAGTTTGTATTGTCAAGATGATCAGTTTTGTTTTTAAGATGTTGAAATCAAAACTCGGATAATCATCAATTTGAATGTAAGATTATACCGATATGTTTGCAAGCACACAAGTTTGCATCCACGCTCACAAGCTGGCATGCATCCACAATGTGCCCATACCCAGCGATAATTTTTATAGTAATTTTAACTTTTATAAAGTATTTATCAAAATATCTTGATTCATTGAATCATGAGCAAATGAAATATTAAATCCTTTAATATAAATGAAGATATATATTTATTTTTAATATTTTTTTTATTTTTTTTAATAAATTCATTTAATTAAAGTTAAAAAAAAAACTCCAAATTTTCAAAGAGAAAAAATAATTTTTCATTATCTTGTATAAGCCATGTGTAATTACATCTTGGTACGCACCAGTCTTTCTTTATATAAAAATTTAAAATCGTCTTGGAGATACTTTGTGCACCATTCTTCCAAGCCAATTGCTCCTCTACTAAGGGTAGAAGCATTGACAAATTTTAGAGTGATTTTAGTATTTTTTATGACTTATTATCCTTCCTCTAATATTCTAACGTCTCATAAAATTTCATTGAATAGTAGTCATGTACAAGCCGTCCCATCTTTGTGGGATAAAGGCTTATTGTTGTTGTAGTAATCTTCCACAAAAATTCTAAAAAGATATGCTTAACCAAATATGACTCTCCATGCATATTAGATAAAATGAATTTTGTATTCAAATTAAAAATGATTGGGCTTTGATTTCAACAATTTTATGTTCAAGTAGAATATCTCAATAATACAAACACAATGATATTAAAAGCGATTCGATCCAAACCAAAAAGTGCTCTTATCAACCATTTAAAGTATGATTAAAAGCTTTGAAACATTAATTGAAAGATCAAATGATCTTCAAATTTGACATACTTATAGTCAAACCGAATGTTTCAACAAGTGAAAACCAACAAGCCCAAGATCGCTTAATTATGATATTATTATGATACTTAAATGCTAAAAAAATAATCTATAATGTAAAGAATTAACATAGATCATCGGGTCAAGTATTATGACATTTTTTACTAAATTTACCACCACACTTCTCGAGAACTCTACAAATAAAATCACATTGTCAACATAAAAGATGAATGAAATTAATAGCTAAGTCTACACTCTTAAAGAGAATGACAAGTTAACGACCCTCAGAGATTGTTGTCTACCACCACTAGTGGTTGTTGTAGCTCAACTATTATCTTAGTTGGTTGTTGTCTGAGCCTTGAAACTCATTAAAACTCACCTCATATTCTCTATTTAGAGAAAAAAGTTGAACTTTATAGCATCAATATATACAAAAGAATAACATTAGGCCTCATACTTATTTTTTTTCTTTTTTCTTTTTTTTTCACATAAAATTTTTTATCTCCTCTTTCAACACGCAATTTAGGTGTGTAAGCTAAATTTTCGTGCAGCCCTATGATATTGATTCATTTATTCACCATCACAGATTTTTTAGCATTCAATAATATATATATATATATCCTAAAAATAGGCCCTCATCGAGTTGAAAAAGAGATAAGCTTCTCCAAGAAAGATGGGAAATCACCTCCCACAATCCAAAAAGATCTCGAACAAAAAAAAAATATAAGCTTCTCCTCTCTTCATTTTATTTAATGTTCATTAGAGAAGCAAAAAGATAAAAGATAAAACATAAAATAAACACTAGTGAAAAAAAAAAACCAAAAGTATATTCATATATCTCCACACTTAAGCCTCTTCTCCTGGATGAGGTTTTGAAAAATCATTGTCTTTCTAAGCTTCTCTTTCGAGATGAGCATTTCAAGATTTCTCTTCTTTGGGATGAGCAAATGAAATGTTCCCTCGTCCCAGCATTCTAAGACCTCTCTCTATATTAAAGTCTCTCCTTCGAGTTGAGCAAACAAAACTCTCTCCCCAACATTAAGAAACCTCCAAAAACTATCACAAAGCTCGACTCGAGAAAAGCTATGAAGGTGGTTCTTTATTCGGAAGTGACAAGATCCATAAAGGGTATGCACAAATCATCCTACTAATGAGTCTCGGTAGTTACCCCCGTGAAGGTAGTCATAAGATCAGCTTAAAACCCAACAAAAGGTGAGGCCCGCCTGAGGCGACGTCCCGACAAATGCAAAACATATGGTGCTAGGAGGCCTAAAAGGATGCTTAACTGGCTAAACTCCAAAGTTTGATTCACCAAAAAACTAGCTAGATGATAATTCAAAAATTACATCTGGCTAGAAACTTAGGAAATGATGTTTTCTGTACTTTTGAGTTTTTCTTTCTTTGCAGATTCACCTCCAAGAAGTGAAAATTTTGGAGGCTTCATGTATAGCCTAAAATAAGGCTGACCGAGCAAGAAGGAACCACCATTAGGAAACACACCATAAGTTTGCACTCCTTGCAGTCTGCCACCCATCGCTAGCCACCTGAAGTCGTTGGCCGGCCACCTTGGTTGACCACTCTCAACCAGCCCACCATCATGGATCGGCCACCACCCCACTACAACCAACCGATCCCCAATGGACTGGCCACCCCATTCCAACTGGTTAGTCTCCTTGGATGGCCAACACCAACGGGCGGCCATCTATGGTTGGCCCCCCAACTCCAACCGATCAACCACAATCAAGGCATACAACCAGTCACCTTGGTCGGCCACCCTAACCACTTGACCACTCTAACCGGCCAGTCATCTATGACCTACCACCTAACTCCAACCGATCGTCCACTATAGGCAAGCCAAAAGCAAGGCATCTGGCTAGCCACCCTAGTCCGTTGGCTACCATGGGATGACCATAATGAAGAACGATGGTTGGCCCACCTTGGCCAACCACCCCCGAACAGTCGGCCTTTTGGATTGATCATTAAAGGCTACTTAGGTCGACCACCAGACGCAACAGACCTCACAAAAGGATGAACTACACGAGAATCTGTCCAAGCAGAAAAAAGACTAAGATATCCCTCATGAATCCCCTTATAATAGGGGCATAAGTGTAATCCCCCACCCTCTCACTTTTTTTTCTCTATAAATAAAGGACTCATTACTATGTAAAAGGGTGTCTCTTAACCTCTCTCTCCCACTCATATAGAGAGCTTGCTCTCCTTCTCACTCACTTATAACAAACTTGTGTTGTGTGGATATAAGAGGATGCCTAGCCCGGGGACCACTCCACTCTCTTTCTCCTCCCCTTTGAACCCGGTTCTTTCCCTTGGGCACGGTCCAAAAAATAATTTTGAATTCCTATATATATATATATAGTCAGAATAATCATATACATTCATTGTATAGGTGAGGAGGACCTTTCAAAGCCGGTAGAACTGTTAATTACAAGTTTACTTCATGTTTTCCCCAATTTGTTGGGGATTGATTGGTCACGGCCTTCAAGTTTATGTGGCGCCAATGAGATTAGAGTGAGCACATGGCGCAGTTTCTTGTTGGCCATGCTACAATTAATACCATTATAAATGCTTCAACGCAAATTAGACTGTTGGATGTTATTGAGATGGAACGGCCTAGACGCTTTTAAAAGTTGTAGCATTATCATGAGAATATATACATATTATCATTTAAATATCTCTGAAATACTTAAAATGCAAGCTTTCATTTAAAATAATGGAAGGGTATAATTAGGTGTGTAAACGAGCTAAGGACAAGCAAGCTAAGGCTTAGTTTGTGTTCGACTCGTTTATATTTCGAGCTCAAAAAGTGTGTTTGCGTTCGGTTCGTTTGTTTAACGAGCCGAACACGAGTTGTTCACGAACAAAGAGTCATTTTTGGCAACCCTAATCACATAGTCATAAGATGTTAAGGGTTACAACAAGATTTAAAGATTATCGTTTTTATTAAAGCATCATTTGAATCTAATTTAATAATTTTTATTATATTTTCTTAATTAATTCTTTTAATTGATTATAAATCTTTGTAGACTTGTAGTCAAATAATTTTTAAAAAAATACTACTAATATATAAATTATATATATATATATATATATATATATATAATTGATTAGTAGTAATTCGAGCCAAAGCGAGCCGAACACGAACAAACAAATTTTTGTTCGTGTTGTTCATGTTCGGCTCGTGTTCAACTCGTTAACTTAGCGAACAAGTCGAACATGAGCTGTTCCCGAACAACGAGCTATTTTGACAAGCCTAGTACCAACTCCTCAATAATAATAATAATAATAATAATAGTAGGGACGTCATATAACAACTAAGTGTTACTTTTGACATTTATACCGCACAAATCATTCATATTACATAAAAATATCACCATTTGTAATTTCTTAAAAGTGAAGTACACTTTTTATGACTACGAAAGGTGGCATGTATGTAAATATTGAAGTGTAGGTGTTAGATATGTAATTACATAGGAATTCAGTGGTATGTATGTAAATATTTAATATTAATAATAAATCATTAGAAAAATGGGTAGTAAATTGACTCAAAAGATGGCAAAAAATGGATAACGAAAGAAATAAGATCTGAGTGAAATCAAAATTTTGCATAAATAAGATAAAACTCTATAAAAAAGTTTAAAATAGACAATTTATTTAATTTATCTAACTTTAAGTTAATTTAAAGATAAATTTTATATTATACATTAATATATAAAATATTTATTAAATTTTAAGAGGATTATGTTCGAAATCTTGAGATATAGTCTTAATGTTCCAAACTTCTAAATCATATATCCCAAACTTCTATTGGAATTCATTTTTATGATAGGCAACGAGCATCGTATTTGCTCCGTAAGATGTCTCTAATAACATTATGTAGATGGATAAAATCTGAAAAGAAGATATAATAACTTTGATTTATTTTCTTGTTGTCATTTAAGAAAATTATACATGACCAACAGGCTCCAGATCAAATGTGTGGCTTGTGTCAATCGGTAGTAGTAGAGTCTGACACATGAGTAAAAGGACTTACCGTTGTAGTAGAAGAGAGTGATGATATGATGGGAGGAGGGGGGTTTAAGACAGGGTACGTGGAGAGGGTGTGACATCGTGGTGAAGACTTGTAGGGAGAGAGCGAAATAAATGACGGATGACAGAGACCGAAAGAGAAGTATTTGTCTTTGTAATATCGCTGCCTCATCGTCTAATGAGGACATTCTTTTGATCATGACTATGATGTTGTCCCCCACGTGAAGGGAGATCATTGTTGCTTCCAAAAATTAGGGTGGGATGTGTATCATTAGGCTTAGGAAGCTCAATTGTGCCTCATCTTTGGGAAGGAACTCTAGTTACACATTATCTTCTCACAATAACTCCTTTGTCAACATCATCATCAAGAAAATTATATGTTCGCTAATAGGATTGTAAATGAACCAATACACTTGATGAACAGCTTGAACACGACTCGATTAATACTTGAGCATGTTTTTCAAATTATTAAATCAAGAAGTTTAAATATTTTTTAAAAACTTGGAGCTTAAATAAAAGAAATTTGAACATAGTCCAACTCACTTGTTAATGTTCATAAACATACTTATTTGTTGTTCAACAAGTAACTTTTTAAATGTTCAATACTTTTACGATATGTTGTTTAAAAAAAAAATTGATTAGTTAGAACTTATTTAATAATTTATTTAATATTAGCATATTATAATTTAACATAAATATATACATAACTTTAAAGAATTTTTTTTTTTAATTTCAATAAAATAGTTTGTTAGAACTTAGTTATGATATTTTATTGTAAAAAATTTTATTTATAATTTATATATTATTTTATTTACTTGGTATTAACTAGTTAGATGCTTATTTAAATTTGTAAGTTCACTCTTTAATAATTTTATATAAAAAATAAAATGCTCATTTAAATTTAGTATTTATGTACTAGTTTTACTTGAAAAATCATGAACAAATCATATGCTTAATCTTATATGAAAAATTTAATTACTCATTTAAACTTTTAATTTTTTTCACTTAATACAAACAAGCCAAGTATAAATTGAAAGCGAACGTTAAAAATTTTAAGCAAGTCAAGACAACTATAAACATATTTTTAAAGCTCATCTCAAGCTCGACCTGAACATGGACAACTTGTGATATGATCAAGCCAAATCCAAATCATGACATACTAGACTCGACTCTACTCTATTACAACTCTATTCACAAAATTGTAATAAATTTCTTGTAGAACAAACTCATTTTCTCCTTACATATATTCAGTTAGTTCGTATAATGAAAGTGCTTCAAGCCTATTAAATTATCCATCAGGCCTATTTGAATTGCGAGAATGTTGTATCCAGACTCCAAACGTAAATTTGACTCTCAAGCCCAGTGAAAACCCGTCATGTGGCAAATGGGCCCCATATCTTTTAAAAATTATATTATAATGGAGTCTACTTAACCTTGGCAAGTGAACACTGGATTCCGAACATAAATTTACGTCCAGATACAAAAGTTTTTCCTCTGAATTAAGCATGTCTCGTTACAAGATGCCCTCTATTAAATTATGTTATCAGTTTGTCTTTCTATTTCATGCTACATTTATATGAAATAAATAGCTTATTAATAAAGTATCCTTTATGATTTGGTTGGTAAATAAGGACAAACTTCAGTCTTTTTCACTCTTACCCTTTTTTTTTCTTTTTTTTAGCGCATTTACATAGATATTACATATTTACATATCTGACCCCTTTTTCATATTTATATTCATAACCCTCAAAATTTTTACGGTAGATAAAACATATCATCATTATTAACTTTGTAAATGTAAACTAAATATTAAACTTTAAATATTACATTTGTAAATTAAATACATAAGAATTGTGTGCATGGTATGTACGTAAATTTCATTTTTTTTTTTTTAAATGTGCGAACTTCAGGCTAAAATACAGCACTGCTTTAATAAGAACAGCCGGCCGCATATAAAGTATATTTGCCTTATTATCTATACTTTTGTTAAGATATTTGATATTCCGCCTAGAAAAATTCATAACATTTTATTTTAATAGGATACCAAACATAATGCATTTGATTATTTTGCTCTAAGTTTGATAAAAAATAAGATGTATTATTGACATGTCATCAGAAAATTTGTTTGATTAGACGCGAATTTTGGTGTATATTGGAAAATTTGTTTGATTAGTTGCGAATTTTGTAAGCTCATTGGAGCTTCAAATTAACTATCTTTGTAGTTGATCTGAACATTTTGGTATTAAGGAACGAATAACAAAAAAGGTAGAGTTGTAATCAAGTCTAGTCTAGTAAGTCATGAATTGAATTTGATTTGATTGAATTATAAGTTGTTCATGTCCAGATCGAACTTCGATTGGATTTTCACATATATATGTTGAGCATTGTGGAGCCCGGTCATCGATTCGATTTGACAGTTTCGACATCTATGAAAGTTAATTAAGCGACATTTAATTCCTTCCTTCGCCTTCATCCTGTTGGTGAATTTCTCGTATCTCCTCTAATCCCATCGTTGCCTCTTGGGCTTCTCCTTCACGTTGCTTATATATATGGTGAGATGGCCGGTGATTAAAATATAGATCTTGGCGTGAGGTTGCATGCCGGTGAAGCAATAGAAAGCTTGGTTTTTTTCCTGTTTTCATCTTCTTGGTGGCTCTCACGTAGAGAGAGAAAGAGAAGAAGAGGAGAGAGACTTTCTTGTAATCGTCGAAGTGATCGACGACTGTAATACTCGAATAATAAAATTATCTGCAACTTCGTAGACGTAGGCAATTTCTCAACCCACGTAAATCTACGTGTTTTCGTTGTATTTTTATTTTTTGTGATTTTTCTCGATTCGGATTTTTTGTTTTATTGTCGTCATTTTTTCACAACAACTGCAATTAGAGCCGTGGTTTAAGATTGAAAGAAAATGATGGTCGGAGATGAAGTGATGGCATCAAGAATCAAGAAGTTTAATGACATAGATTTTGGTTACTGTATGATGCAAATTGAGAACTATCTCTTTGGGAAGAAACTTCATCTTCCGTTACTTGAAAAATGACCGGAAAAGATGGACGAGACGGAATGAAATTTGTTGTATCTACAGTTTCTGTGGGTTATATGATTAGCCCTGTCAAGATTCGTTGCACACAACGTCATCAAGGAGATGACTACTGCATATCTCATGGCAGTTCTATCAGGTATGTATGAAAGGTCATCGGCAAATAACAATATGCGCTTGATGAAAAAGTTATTCAACTTGAAGATGACGGAAGGTGTGGTTGTCGCTCAACTTCTTAATGATTTGAAAATCATCACAAATCAATTGTTGTATGTGAAAATTGATTTTGACGAAAAGATATATGCGTTGATATTGTTGTTTTCATTGTCAAATAATTGGGAAGCCATGAGAATGACAATTAGCAGTTCTGCAGGTAAATCTAAACAGAAATATGATGATATTCGTGATTTGATTTTGGCAGAAGATGTGTGCAGGAAAGATTCTAGCGAGACATCGAGTTCGAGTTTGGCACTGAATGTTGATTCCAGATGGAAATCACAAGACTGGAACTCAAAGAGAGTAAAATCAAAAACAAAAAGCTTGTCAGCAGACAACCAACTGGAATTGTGGCAAAACTGACCACATAAAAAGAACTGAAGGAATCCCAAGGAAAATGAGAATGATAGCACTAATGTTGTAACTAAAGAAGTACATAATGTGCTACTGCTGACAGTTAACAGATCTATTGATGATTTGATACTAGATTCAGAGGCTTCTTTCTATACATCTTCCCGCTGGAAGTTGATGCAAAACTATGTTGCAGGTGACTTTGGAAAGGTATATCTGGTGGATGAAAAAACTCTGAACGTGGTGGGGATGAGAGATGTTACTATTGCACTCCTTAACAATAGCAAATGAATTTTACAAAAGGTCAGACACATTCTTTAGTTGAAGAAAAACCTCATTTCTGTTGGACAACTCGGTGAGGGTGATTATTCAGTAGTGTTCTCAGATAACACCTGAAAGTTTACTAAAGGAGCATTAGTACTGGCTTGGGGTAAAAAACTGACACACTATATATGACTACAAATTTACTCAACACAGTTGCTACTACAATTGTAGAGAGCATGACATATTTATGGCATTACATGCTTGGTCACATGAGTTAGAGCTATGAAGAAATCTTGCGAGATGAAAATTCGAGCAAGTGGAAGCTGGTCATGAAGGAGAAGATGGATTCCCTGTCAAGAAATCAAACTTCGGAGCTGGCAGAACTTCTACCAGTGATGAAGACATTGAACAACAAGTGGGTGTATCTGAAGAAAATTGCGTTTGATGGCAGTAAGAGGTACAAGACTGGACTTATTGAAAAAGACTTTCGACAGACGCAGGCTATTGCCCATGCAGTTGGAGTTCTAAGCAGATGCAGAAGCAACCCAGGAAAGAGTTAGGAGGTACAGGACAATGTTGACGCTGATATGTCAACTAAGGGTGTTGCTCTTGAGAAGGTGAAGTTGTACTCGACTTCAGCTGGTCTTCTAACTTGAAGACATAAGTTTTGAGTTTCAGAGGTAGATGATATCACTTTTGAAAAAAAGGGCGACGCAGCCAGTGGATGGTGCACTCTGTGTCTCAATCTCTAAGTGAGAGAATTGTTGAGTATTGTGGAGCTCGGTCCACGAGTGGATTTGGCAGTTTCGACTTCTACATAAGTTGATTAAGCTACATTTAATCCCTTCCTTCTCTATTTGACTCTTCCACTTTACTCCAGTCGGTGAATTAAGGAAACCAATAATTATGATTGATTATTATTGTTTTCTCATATTTCCTCTAATCCCACCGTTGTTTATTTTGAATTCACTAATTAAAGACTTTCCTTAAATGGGCTCACCTTTTATTGGGCTTCTCCTTCAAGTTGCTTATATATAGGGTGAGATAGCAAGTGATTGAAATATAGATCTTGGCGTGAGGGAGCATACAGGTGAAGCAATAGAAAGCTTTGTTTTTTTACACTTTTTCTTCTTCTTGGTGGCTCTCATGTAGAGAGAGACGGAGAATTTTTTGTAATCGTCGAAGTAACCGACAGATGTAATCCTCGAGCAATAAAATTCTTTGCAACTCCGTGAACATAGAAAATTACCTGAACCACGTAAATCTGTGTGTTTCCGCTGTGCTTTCTGTTTTGAGATTTTTCTCGATCCGATTTTTCACTTCATTGTCATCGTTTCTTCAGAACAATATGTTCGTACTTGCCTTAATGATTTTAAAGATTATGTTTGATATGTACTTTTATTAATTGAACAAGCTAAAACTTTAACTTAGTACATGATTTTTCATGTAAAATTTTAAAAAAAACTAAAAATTTGAATGAGTGTCAATTTATTTTATAAACTTATTAACTAGTTATTTAATAGATCTAAATAAATTTCCTAATTATTTTGTATCAAGTAATTAAAAATAAAAAATAAGCTATAAGTAAACTTTCTTGCAATCAAATAATATATATATGCATTAACAAACTGTTTCATTGAAAAAAGAAAAAAAATGATTAAAGATATATGCATATTGATATTATATTATATTATCAATGAGCGAAAATGCACCATTAGTGTCGGACATTTTCGAGCTAATCTAAATTAGCGTCGGAATAGCGTCTTTTTTTTTTTACGTTAAAACTGGTGTCCCTAATTTATTTTATGTAGACATTAGCTTGAAATTTTAATTTGTGTTCTAATTAGAGTCGAAAGCACCCGTTGCTAGAAAATATCGAACAAGCAAAAGACGCTGGAGTAAAGACACAATTGCGTAAAAAAAATTTCGCTGTTGATTAGCGTTGAACAGTGTCGACGCTAATCTATGCCAAACTTTTTTTACGCTATTACATCATTTTAGCAGCGGCTTGTATCATTGGCTGATTGTAAGTTTCAGCGTCGAAATTTTCTAATGCTAATCCGACGTTAAGCTGGAAGAAACAAAACAATACAACAAAACGATTAGATTTCCACATATTTGTACATAACAAACTCAATCAACATAATATGATATTTATCAATCATCACAACTCAGAAAAGAAATCTCCAAAATGCACATAATGATATGAAATCAAATTAAATATAAATGAATTAAAGTACTCAGAATTCCCAACATAAGAAACTAGAAGTTCGTGCAATACATAAAAGAAAAAAATATAAAGCCAATCCCTATGCTGGGGAAACATCATCAAACGCAGAAAAAACCAAATCTTCATCCTCATCATCATCCTGCTCCTCCTCCTTGAACGAACGCATGTGTCACTTGCTTTGGCGATCAAAACTCTCTGTTAGACGTGCTAAGCTATTTGCAACAAGTTGTTGGCCTTCACGCACTTGTCGGAGCTCTTCATTCATCATCGTCACACGTCTGACAAGGTCCTCATGCTGAGCCTGTAAGAGCTGGGGCCACCCACAGCTGCTCGGGAGCTTGTCCTCAAATGACATCCTCTTTGCTCTGAGGCCGTATAATCTCCCCTTCTTCTTCCCCGCCGCTTGTGCCACAACTCAAAACCAAACTACACAATGGTAAACTAGCTATTGTTGACGGACGATGAGGTGCGGCTGATCATCTCCCTCTATCTCTCCTAGAGCTGCTTGTACTCCTCATGCAGAACAAAATTCAAATATTATTTGAAATTTTAAATATTAATTGACATAATAGAATTAAGGTTTTTAAACTTATATTGACATAGCGAGAGTGGTCGAATACTCACTTTTGTATGCATGCACGCCGACGTGTAAGGACTTGCAACTCTGTAGTGGAAGGCTCTCTGCCAAGCTCATTGCTATGTATACAAAATCAGATAAATATATGAGTCACATAATAACTACATAAATCTGTAAGTTTTTGAATTTTGAGATAATCTTACACCCCTATGATAAAGTTATGTGTGGGGGATCGAACCTCCAATGTGGAGTGTAGTCCCTTTAGCTCCCTTCATCGTCTGGTTCTGTTGATTTGTTTGTCTCTTCTTCTAATACTCCGGAGAGGCTCATGCTCGGTTTAACTCTGCCCAGACTTCCTCCCCAACCCATGAGGGTCTCTGCTCCTTCCTACGAGCTGTCATGAACATATCCCCGAGCCTATGCCTGGCGCAAATCTCAAAAATTTGTTGAAGCTATTGGTGATGTTCCGTAAACCAATGAAACGACCTCTGAAAGTTAGAAACTATCTAAACTTGATTAGTATGTAAAAAAATATAGAAATTAACTTCCTATTTCAAATTGAAACATATTATCTCAAACTTCCTAAAATTTATATACCGAGTGACAATTGAGATTTCTTTCCATGAGAGATATGGGGTATCATATCTGCTCTAGATAATCTTTGTTTACGTAGCACATATCATGCTTACCTAATGATTCACCAGATATTTGAAATGCTGATAATTATATTTGCAAAGGTGTCTGACCAACAGTTTCATGTGTATGTTACCCTTAGTTGAAGTAATAAGAATAAAAAGTAATTATCTCTTGTAATAGGTATGCCTCGCAAAATGCATCTTATTCCTCTGAAATGGGCGATCACAAGCCAAGAATCTTCGTTGACAATCAAACCAATAATATTTTTCTTCCATGATTGAAAGTGAATGCTTTAGACATGTTCATGTTGTAGAGACATACCAATTTCCTAACTGTGCTCCAACCAGATAGCATCTCATAAGTAGGGAAATCACTAATTGCCCATATAAGAGTAGCTCTGAGGTAAAAATTTTGTTTTGTTGCAATAGCATAAGTCAACGCTATGATTTCCTACAATACTTGTAGCTCATCAGTAAGAGCCTGTTATCTACTGTCTCTGTGATAGATAAAATTTATCTACTCAAATTTCAAATGTTTATATCATAAATTTTTTTGCAGCATGTTACATCATGATGATAAAGGGTTATTTTTTCGCTTTTTTAGAGCTTCGATGATGAAAGTCTCAAACAAAA
>NEWO01000114.1:158332-184681 GCA_003013225.1 Phalaenopsis aphrodite
TGAAATGCTGATAATTATATTTGCAAAGGTGTCTAACCAACAATTTCATGTGTATATTGCCCTTGATCAAACTAATAAGAATAAAAGTAATTGTGTCTTGTAATAGGTAGGCCTCGCAAAATGCATCTTATTCCTATGAAATGGTTGGTCACGAGCTAAGAATCTTCGTTGACAATCAAACCAATAATTTTTTCTTCCATGCTTCAAAGTGAATGCTTTAGCCATGTCCATGTTGTAGAGACATGCCAATTTCCTGACTGTGCTCCATTCAGATAGCACCTTATAAGTAGGGAAATCACTGATTATCCATATAAGAGCAGTTTTGAGGTAAAAATTTTGTTTTGTTGCAATATCATAAGTTAACGCTCTGATTTCCTACAATACTTATAGCTCATCATTAAGAGCACTGGTATCTACTGTCTCTGTAATAAATAAAATTTATCTACTCAAATTATCAAATGTTTATATCATTTTTTTTTTGCAGTATGATTACATCATGAAGATAAAAGGTTATTCTTCACTTTTTTAGAGCTTCGATGATGAAAGTCTCAAACAAAAGGTGGTAGATAATGTGGAGAATGTTTGTAGCCGCATGAGGCAATCGACCTACCTATCAGACCCGCCAAAGAAAGGTGATAGTGATAAAGACATGAATGTTCCACGAAAGACCTATGATGATCCTGTGCTTTCTAGTTCTTCATTCACAATTCTATCGCCTCATGTTCACCATACTTGATCTTCTAATCACTAAGACAACATAAAGTTATAAAAACATTCATATATAATATAGAACTATCTAGAAGTTCATATATTATAATGTAATCTAGAATATTCTTCAGAACTTGAGAGGGGGAGGACTATAAATAGAGGTCCCTCCCCTCTCATTTGGGAACAACCAACGGTTTCCAAACAACCGAGTGCGTAAACATTCATTCTTTAGTGAGGTGTTCATTTCCTTTAATAACTTCTCATTCTTTCCTAGATGGCTTTTATATTTCCAAGTCCGAGTGTTGCAATGATTAGACTGATTTAGAGCTTAAAAAGAATGCTAAAGCCACACAGGTGACTTGAGAGAATTTTGTCTGTGACTCGGCCGGTATAACTCGAACTCGGCCGGTATAACCCATTTAATATAAAATTGGATCAATTTCAACTCAATTCCGAGTTGACTAGTCAATTTAAGGTTGACAAGCCATTTCATTCCATTTCAGATTGACTGTTCGACCTGAACTTAGCCTGAAATATTATTCAAGTCAACCTAATTTCAATTTTTCAAGTTGAGCTTGGATCAATTGACTTATCGAGTTAATTTCTAGCATCTTTATCCCGTAGTAGAGTTCATGGTGATGACTTTTATTTGAGATAAAAGAAGAAGGTCACCATTTCGACGTATTAATTAAAAGAGAAAAGAAAGCTTCTTAATTCTTTAACAAAAATAATAATATTTATCATAAGTAGAGTTTGCCTTAAGAATAATTATTATGAATGAAAAATTAAATAAAAATCCAATAGGCCTACATTGGCGACTAAAGAAAGGGGCCCAGTTACATCTTTTCCTATGGACTTTACGCAGTGTGGGATTGGACAATTCGAAAATGCCCATCTAATTATAAAATTCGCTTGGCCGAATGCAAAGGACAATCTAACAAAAACGCTCTTTAACAATTAAAAATTACATCATTTAGCCACAGAGCTTTCCTTCACATTCTCCCATGTAAATTTAACGACATGATTAACCAGAAATTTAATGACATGATTAAGCTATAAGAAAAGTTCATATTGTATAGAGTGGAAAACGAGCCAAGTATGCTCAACGACGACTAAAGAAAACGGTCATAACATTTTTTAGGGGCAATTACATATATATATTACGTAATTTTTGTGTATTTACATAGCTAACACGCAAAAATTTCATATTTGCATGCATACCACTCAAGATATTTAATATCACATAAAAAAAATATATATCATCACTGTGCTCTTTTAAAAATGAAACACAAATTTTTCATGTCAAAATTTATAAATATTAAATTTTAGGTCGCACTTCCACATAATTATAAGGTGATCAAAATGAGCTCCAACACCACAACAACTGCACCAAGATGATTGTTCGCGTATCCCCTTCAGAAGTGATCAAACATCGCGCAGTTCTTCAAAATGCTTGAATGGGTAATCAACATAAGCTAAGATGTTCACTGAACTTCGACGGCATGTGAACTTCTAGACTAATAGTTTTTTTGTGAGAATTTCTATTGGATTATCCCCAGTATCTAATTTTTTCAACAGAATATTATCATCATTAATCAAATCTTAAGTGAAATGATATCTCGCATTAATGTGCTTGTTATGGGTATAGTGAAATGAATTTATAGATAGAATTATTGCACTTTGACTATTACAAATCATTAGAGACTCCCGAAAATTTTAACATCACATCAAAATTACTGTAACGTGCCTTACTTATTATCTTATATTAGCTCCTACACTTATGTTCTAATTAATTATAGCTTGTGTACTAATTAATTCTTATTAGCTTTGTGAACTGTAACTATGATTGAGATTAATTCAAATTGATTTCGATTCCTAAGTTTCTCTTGGTATCAGAGCGCGAATTTCCGGAAATATTTCTTACCTCTTTCTCCTCTTCTTCTTCTCCGCTCTAAGTCTACAAAGGCAGCCAGCAGCGAAGGCTGCTCCAGTAAAGAAAACTTCGGTGGGAAGGCCAGGAAGTGAACATATTCCTTTCCTTCACTTATGGCACCCGACGTCCCTCTTCCCATCGGAACAGAGCTCAGCTATGAGCCTATCTGAAGCCGAATTTCTGCAGTTTCCCAAATTTCTGTTTCTTTTAGACTTTTTATAGAAAAACATTCCTGTTTCCCTTCAACACTCTCAAGATTACATCTTTTCTTCTAGATCTTGCAGAGAACAAGATTCTGATTTCATGGATTCACCTATAACAACCCACTTATACAGTAATCCTATGTTCCCTCCCTCAAATTTCTTATTCATCACCTCAAATCTCTAGCTTCCATTTGGAGTGCACAAATCATGGAAGTTTTTCATGAAAATTGGTTTGAATCCTTTCTAACTGGAGAAACTCAGTCCACCTCAATATCATGCTGATCTCAATAGTATTGAGAAACTCAGTCCACCTCAATATCATACTGATCTCAATAGTATTCAGGCCAGCAATCAAGAATACATCATATGGAAGCAAACTGATCGTAATCTCTCCACTGCACTCTAGACCACTAGTTCACACAGCATACTTCCATATGTCCATCTTGACATAGCTGCAGAAATCTGAATGGAATTACTTCATTAATTACAATCTTTCAATCGCTCGAGGGTTATTTAACTCAAAAATGAATTGCATCACATCTCTATGGGTACTAATTATGTGACTCAATATTTACTTGAGATCAAGAAACTTGTAGATCAAATTGCTGCGGCTGGATAGATCAATACTGAAGATGTTATAGTATATACACTTAATGGGCTACCTTCTACGTACAGCTCTTTCAAATCCACTATTCGTCCAAGTCTTGTTCCAATCAAACTGGAGGATCTATACTCACTCTTATGCAGTGAAGAGATGACACTAATGTGAACTAGACTGAGAACAATCGGCATCCCGGCTCTCATTGATGGTTACCAAGACTCCGACTACTTCATTCAATTCTAGAACTAAAGGTAAAGAATCTTACAAGCAAGCCGAAGATCTGAATTTCTATCTACAACTCAACATTCTGATAGATTCTTCAAGCCTCGCATCTAATGTCAAATTGGCATAAATTTGTTCATGTCGCCAAAACTTCTTAGTAACATGCCTAGCTCAATTGCTACCAGCAGAAATTCCTCTTTCAAAGCACATATAGCCACTGATGATAACTCCACTACAGATTGGATCCTGGATACTGGCGCCTCCTCTCACCTCACCAACCATATCAAGTTCAAAATTTTCAGCTATATTCAGGTAATGAACACATTACTGTTGGAAATGGTATGGCCATTCCTATCACTCGTACAGGTAGTGACGCTACCTACTCCACATTGTAAGCTTCAAGTTTCTCGTCTACTACACACACCAAATCTAGCTTTCAGTTTTCTATCAGTTCACATAATGACTGCAAAATGTCATTTGACGTCTCTAGTTTGTCATGTTATTCTTCAAGGTAGGCAAACTAACAGGATCTTGTCTATTTGGCATAGCAGGCTCGACCATCCTCATGAATCAATTCTCTAAGTATAGCTAGGTCAAGTAAGGAACTCTGACTACTAGTGGAAAATGTAATTCTTGTCTTGTTTCTAAGAGTCAAAAGTTGCATTTTAATAAAAATATCACTATTTCTCATTCTCCATTTCAATTTGTTCATGGTGATATATTGGGTCCCTCTCTGGTGTTATCTCATGAGAATTGTCGCTATCATATTGACTTTGTTGATGACTACAGAAAATTCACCTGGCTCTTTTCAATGATGCACAAAAGTGAGGCTCAGCTCAAATTTATTTATTTCCACAAGCGGATTTAAAATCAATTTCAAACAAATAAAAGGATCCTTCAATCAAATAACAGTAGTGAATTTACCTCCTCTCCATTTAAGCTCTATCTTCTTAATAATGGCATACAACAACAATTGAGTTGCCCACATACCCCTCAATAAAATGGCACCGTTGAACGTAAGCATCGGCATAATGCTGAAACAATGCACACTCTACTTCTAGGGTCACATCTCCTCCATCTCTTTTGGATTGATGTAGTCCTTACTGTTGTCTATCTTGTAAATGGACTACCATCCTGAAACACCAACTCCCAATCTCCATATTAGCTTCTTTATAATCACCAGCCAAAATATGATCATCTATGGGTGTTCGGCCTTACCTATATCTACCTCTAATACCTCTTCCTCTCTCATCAACCCAAATTTTCTTCCTCTAATACCTCTACAATCTATAGTTGTCACGCATCTCTCGGCCTATTTTTTCAACATCTCAGCCGACGCCACACTCAATTCCACTGACCGACCTCACGGTAACTCAATCTCCTATATCTACACTCCCACCTCATTCTTCTATTTACCCTACAGATCGCATGATAACACGCCTGAAAGCAGGCATTCACAAACCCGGATCTATTCTGGATCTTGTTCATCAAACAACCCAACTTGCCGACCCTACATGCTTCAGTTAAGCTATCAAACTTCCTCAATGGAGAAATGCAATGTCTTGGGAGTTCACTACACTGCAGCAGCAAGCCACATGGGAACTAGTTCCTCCACCGACAAATCAAACAATACTTGGTTGCAAATGGACCTTTTGCACTAAATACCACTCTGATGGAACCATCCCTAGATATAAAGCTCAGTTGGTTGCGCAAGGATTCAATCAGAAATATGGAGTTGACTATCATGAAACCTTTTGTCAGGTCACCAAAATATACACAATACACATCTTTTTCACAGTTGTTATTCATCACAAATAACATATTAAATAGATTGATGTCTCAAACGCTTTCCTATTTGGTAATCTCGAAGATCAAGTGTACATGAAGCAACCAAATAGTTTTCAAGAAAAACTTTATCCTACACATGTGTGTCGCCTCGAGAAGGCAATCTAAGGCCTAAAACAAGGCCCAAGACGGTGTTTTTTTTATCTTTGCTACTCACCTTAAATCTCAAGGTCTTCTTCAAAGCACGGTTGATCCATCACTCTTTTTAATCATATAGGCCAACAATATATGCTTCTGCTTATCTATGTGGACGAGGTAATAATCAAGCTTATATTAACTCTCTTATTCATAGTTTGCATCACAGTTCCAACTTAAATATCTTGGCAACATCAACACCTTCCTTGCATTCAAGTATATCACACCTCCCAAGGCATTCTTCTCACTCAAACTCAATATATCTCCACTAGCATTCATATTGCGGGAATGGATGGCTGCAAACCACTACAAACTCCAATGCCGCTCAATCACACCTCCACCGATACCTCGCAATCATCTTTCAAGATCCTACCCTCTATCAAAAACTAACTGGAGCTCTTCAACATGTTGCCATCACAAAGGTTAAATATCTCTTATGTAGTTAATCAAGCTTGTTAACAAATGCATCAACCAACTGAACAACACTTTTAACTTATTAAACGCATTTTGCGATATCTACAACGGACTACATTTCAGCCTTTCTATCACGAGAGGGGATCTTCATCTCAACACTTATTCTGATTTTGATTGAGCTGCAAATCAGCATGATCGTCGAACTATAACAAGCTACTACAGCTTCCTCAATAACATTCTTGTCTCTTGGAAAGTTCAGAAACAATTGACAGTGGCTAGGTCCTCTACTGAAGCAGAATAATGGGCCTCCAACATTGCAATTGAGATGAGAAGGAGAAGAAAAGAGAAGAGAAACAAAAGTGTCTAGGATTTTTTTTCAGATCAACAACCTTACCTCATTACAAGAGTATATATAAGTACAATATGAAAAAGACTAAACTACCCTTAATTAATAAAGCAATAGAAATACAATACTTTTTTGCCATCACCGTAACCAAGAAATACACAGATTGTCGAGCTCGAAGACAATTTATTACGTTGTACATGAGGAAGAAGCACAAAGCAACTAGAACCAAAAACTCTTAAAGCAGAATAATCAGAAGCATGACCATATAGTTTTTGAAAGGGAGACAAACCTGAAGGAACGGAAGATGGAATTCTATTAATAATATAGACTGCGGTAAGAATAGCTTCCCCCCAAAATTCACTTGGAACGGAGCCAGACAAAAGAAGGGAACGAGCTGTTTCAACAATGTGACGATGTTTCCTTTCAGCAACTCCATTTTGTTCAGGAATGTCAGTACAAGAAGTTTGAAGGAAAGTCCCATCACATGCAAGTAATTCAAAGAATTTAGTAGAGGTATATTTACCTCCCATGTCACATCGAAAGCATTTAATAACAGCATTATGTTGAGTTTTGACAAATGCACGAAACATATTATGAACACTAAAAATTTCAGACCAATTTTTCATAAGTTAAAGCCAACGATATGGGGTATAGTCATCAATGAACGAGACATAATATCTAGATCCACCTTTTGTAACTACAGGTGATAGACCCCATATATCTGAATGAACCAAGTCAAAAGGTGCAACAGAAAGTGAAACACTTTTAGGAAAGGGTAAAGCAGAAAATTTAGCAAGTTTACAACCACAAGAGTCTGAAATATCACTAGTTTTTAACTCGCCCAAAGCGCCTGTAGAAACTAGGTATTTTAGACGAGAAGAGGAAACATGTCCAAGGCGAGAGTGCCATAAATAAAATTTAGAAGAATATGCACTCAAACGAAAAGATGATAGGTCAACACTGGAAGCTGCAATATCTGGAACTCTCAGCTCATCCAGAATATAAAGTCCACCTTGTCTACGCCCTGTCCCAATCAGCCTCTTAGATTGCGGATTCTGCACATAACAAGAAGTGGAAGATAGTAAAATTGAGAAACCAGAATCACATAATTGACCAACAGAAACAAGGTTCAAAGTAAGACTGGGGATATAGTAAACATTTGGAAGGGATAAATTTGGTATGCATACAGATCCAATGCCTGCTAATGGCATAAGAGTGCCATCAGCAGTCATGACAGATACATATGATGCAGGATGTAAGGATACAAATGATGTAAATTCAGATGACATATGATGAGAGGCTCCAGAGTCAAGAATCCAAATGGAAGATGATATACCTGATGAGCTAGAAGAAAGCAAACCTATATTTGAGGAGGCAGACATGACATGTGGTTGTGTGGCAAGAAACCTTTGAAACTGTTCAGCAAGCACAACTACTGTAGGACCTGAAGAATATGCATGTCCAACACCAGGAGAGTCTGTTGGTGGAACAACAGCTGCAACATTTGATGTTGAAGTCTTGAAGTTGCATGGGTGCAACAGATTTAGTTGTTGTGTCTGCTGAGATTTGTTCAACAACTTTGGGCTTTGAGCTTTCCATTGACCCTTTTGCTTGCAAAAGCTACATTCATCAAAACCAACATTTCCATGTGATTTACTTTTATTATGAGTAACAACAAAAACAGATGGATTAAGAGTGGGGAGGATCCCTTTCTCAGATTGAGACTTGAGACGAATCTCTTCAGCTAATAACTCATTAACCACAGAGTCAACTGTTGAAAGAGGATTGCAGTGTAAAATTGTTCCACGAAGCACTTCAAAATCATTTCGAAGAGCCATAAAAAACTGAACCAAACGCTGTTCTTCTCTATGATCAGTGTATGGTTTAAAAGCTCGTAATTCTGCAGATTCAGTAAGAGATAACTGATCCCAAAGATTAGTCATAGCAGAATAAAATTCTTGAATGCTCATATTGTTTTGTTGAAGAGCCTGAATGTCTATCTCTAATTGATACTGTTTTACAAAATTTGACTGCACATATAATCTTTCCAAATGATTCCAAACTTCTTTGGCGGTTTCATATTTTGCTAATTGAACACCGATTGATTGTGAAACCGAGTTATTGATCCAAGTGATTATTTTTGAATTATTTGCTTCCCATAATTCCAACATTTTTCCATATTTTCATCCTTTTCATTTATAGGCTTCACAGATGTTCCAGAAACATAACTCCACATTCTTTTTCCTTTTAAAAAAATTTTTCAAAACATAACTCCAATAGGAGTAATTTTGTTCATTTAATTGGACACTAATAGACTGAAGAGAATCATCTTTTTCACCAGTCATTGCTATGATACAAAAAAAAAGATAAAGAAGAAGATCAATAACGATAACAATAGATCCCCGGAAGAGAAAGAAGGGCGTCTTCTTATTCTCGTTGCTGCAAGAAAATGAAACCGCCGAAGCTTCGCCAAAAATCCCTGAGAAACACACTTCGTACGGGATCACCAATCGAAATCTGCTTAAGGGATTGTCGAAACATTGGCGAACGGGATAGCCGAAATGATCCCGAACTGATGGCGAACGGGATAGCCGAAACGAAGCAATTGCGAACTGATGGCGAACGGGATAGCCGAAAGGATCGTGAACGGGATCGTCGAAAATCTTCGTATGACAAGGCTTCAACTGGACGTTCGATCTCAAGTTGGTCACGAGAGAGAGAGGAAGCAGTCAGAAGTTCCAAAGGCATTAATGTCGCACAGTCCCGTCGATGCTGGATCGAAAATGCTCTGATACCATGATAACATTGCAATTGAGATTGAGAAGGAGAAGAAAAGAGAAGAGAAACAAAAGTGGCTAGGGTTTTTTTCAGATCAACAACCTTACCTCATTACAAGAGTATATATAAGTACAATATGGAAAAGACTAAACTACCCTTAATTGGTAAAGCAATAGAAATACAATACTATATCTAACAGCTGGTGTGGTAACTAAAACAAATTGGTGTGTCAACGCCAAATTCCAGTCCTATCTATTGTGACAACATATCCACTCTTGCTCTTGCTACAAATCCTATCTTTCATGCAAAGAATAAACAAATCGAAATCGACTTTCATTTTCTTTGAGATCACATTTCCAATAAATCAATAAGTGTTCAACATATTGCAACACAAAATCAAGTGGCTGCTAAACTTGCTAAAATCATCCATCCTTCCAATTTCGCAACAGCAGGGACAAATTAAGAATCAAAATGAATAACCTATGGATTCTTAATTTGAGGGGGGCTTTAAACGTGCCTTACTTATTATCTTATATTAGCTTCTACGGCCTATGTTCTAATTAATTATAGCTTATGTACTAATGAATTCTTATTAGCTTTGTCCTATATCAAACACGTCATACTGTAACTGTGATTGCGATTAATTCAAATTGATTCCGATTTCAAAGTTTCTAAATTACAACAATCTCCAACTTATTACTTGTGAAATACACCCGTAGATTTGTAACACCAAAGTATTATAAATTATATAAATATTAAAAATAGGTGTTAGATATGTAAATATATAAGAATTGTGTGGCGTCTATGTAAATTTCCCATTAATCAAATGAATTGCAAAGCTCAAGCACCATCGTAAAATCAGTATAAGAAAAAAAAAAAAAAAACATATGGGATGAGAGACGTGGGAACTAACCTTATCTTTGCCTTTGAATTGATGGAACGATTCAAGGTTCTCACACTATATAATAAATGGTGTAGATTTACTTATCCCATAGAAGAGATGAGATTCTCTAAATACTTTACTTGTTCTTATCCGACTTGATCTTTCCAAAGAATATAATCCATTTTAGTGCCACAACTTTTTCTATTTATATTTGTTAACTTTTCTTTTCAATCGGAACGCTTTCTTAGGCTTTGTTTGGCTTGAAGTAAGTAGGTGGGAGGAAATTAAGGAGAAGAGAATAATTCTTAATTTTTGTTTAATTTGAAATGAATATTTGATACTCAAAAATGTTTTTTTTTTAAGAAAAAAAATCAAATGTCAGTAAAATTGAGAATGGAATTGTTCATGAATTTTTTTTTTAAAATTGTTTGTGTTTCAATAAATTTGGGTGATTTATAAATACACCAATCACCATGAACTATAGCCCAACCCCCAACACTTGTTGCGAGTCGTAGCCTCCACTTGCCTCTACAACGATCGATTATTGCGTGCGGAGAGCGCACGTGCGCTCTCCGATCATAGCCGCACATCGCGCCTGTATGCCAGTGGTACAGCCGCGATGTGCAGCTGTGATTGGAGAGCGCACGCAGCTCTGCGTGCGCACTCCGCACCCAATAATTAGACTCTACAACAGAACGCATGCTAGACATCATCGTCAATCACCATTACCACCTACCATGTTTTATCTTGGTTTCATTTTTTCTTTTAACTCAAATTTATTTTACAGTGAGTCAAACACCATCAAACTAATCTAAGTATACTACATTTCAATTTATATATAATTTTTTTTTTCGGCAAAGTAAATAGCATTTCAACAAACCAAACATCGCCTAATTTTTTTGACTCAAACAAATTGGGAGAAGACATCTATAATTTTCATTTTCCCCTATTTTCTTAAAATAACTCGTAGTAAAATAATTTTTTTACGATACAAATACAGTTATTTCCTAATTTACTCTAGGCAACATAATTGTTGAAAGAAAGAAACTATAATTGCTATTTGATGTGAATTGATATGTTCCTTAATAGCATGGTTGGACTCCCATGTTGTTGCGTGATTAAATTATCTCCATGCAATGAATCTCGGACATAATAAACGCTAGAAATTACGGACTACAGTAGAAAATGACAACACTAACTTAGCACATGCAAAGTATTTGTGTCAAATTCAAAATAAATTTGGACAAGCATGCCCCTTTTAAGAAAAAAACATAGGAAACTTTTTCATTCATTTTTTTATTTACTCTGGTGAAGATTTCTCATGCAAAAACATTTTACATTTTTACCCAACAACTTACCAAAATTTATCAATATTTATTTGGTCCCAATTAGGCGAAGGAACACTACTCAAGCAAATTTGCGTACATAGATTAAGAAATGAGAGAGAGAGAGAGAGAGAGAGAGAGAGAGAGAGAGAGAGAGAGAGAGAATATATTACACATGGCCCCATTATAACTTGAGCTTGAGCAGAAGGGTACAGACATGACAAGTGGCATTTTCGTAGATTATTAGAAAGAGAGGGGCGGTCCTGGACTGCTTGCCAGCTCGTCCTGTAGTACTTGGTGGATGGCTGAGACTTTGTCAGCTTCAATAAGGGATAGCATGTGGTGCACCGCGGCCGCAATTTCATCTACCGTGGTTAGGCTGCATCCTTCATCAACCTTCGATAGCATAATTAATCATAATTTTAATCATTAATTATGTATCTTCTTACAAAATCATGCATAAAATAAAACTTAAGCTCTCGTTAATCACATTATTAACTTGGGGAAAAACTAATTCAGCGGCTAAGAGAGGAGCTGATCTTCAATTTTCAAATTGCTCAAGTTAATTGCAATTTCGAATTTAACAGTAGGCAAAAAAACAGCCAAATGCTGGAGCTGTTTGGGCAAAAATATAAATAAATAGATAAATCACCTTCACTCAGTAATTTGCACACTTTTTCATGGAGGGCAAGTCTTCGTCGTATTAGTGGATTCCTCTAGGGAAATGTCACATCTCAAATGGGCCCCAAATTTGGCTTCCCATAAAAAAGTAAGAATCTACGGCCTATATTTCACACCCATATTAACCCGCTAAAATAAAATGTACGTAAATATCAAAACTTAAAAGTTAGATACATAAAAATATGAGATTTGTATTTTTATGTATTTTCAAAAATAAAAATTTTGATACATGTATTTATAATTTATTGTTAAATATTAATTGCTTATGAGTGTACAAAGTTTTATAAAATTGAAACATAGCTTTTCACTTTTTTTTTATTTTAAAAATTACATGTATTACATAAATTTTTTATGTATTTATATATGTAAGCTTTAAGTTTTAATATTTATTTATATAACATAAAATTTTTAGTTTCAAGTAAAAATATCAATAAATTTAATTTTGTAAAGGCAAAATATTTTTTAAAATATAATTACTCAATTAAAGTGATATATAACTAAATATTAAAACTTAATTGTTAGATATATAAATACATATAAATTATGTGGTACGTAAGGAAACTATTTTAATCTATTAGTTGAGAGTTTAATCATTCAACCAAGAGCTATGGGAATTAAGGTTTTGCATAAATGTCTTGTGTGTATTTGAGATTAAATTAGCTCAAATATCTTTCTGAGAGTAAATTTGGCCCGGGGTAGATAACTCGACCTTAGCTACCTACCCCGGGCAATATTTCCTCTTAACAAAGACAGAGAGGATGGCTGGTGAATGATGAGAAAAGAGTCCAAATCTGAAGAAAGCTCCACAAACCTTACAAGTCTTAAAATAGAGACTTGATTATTTTTAAAAGTTTCTTAATAAAGTTAAGGCCATGCCCTTTGGTCCTCTCATGATTCGCAGCCCTAAGAAAGGTTCCTCACTTCATACTTCTTTTAGGCTTCCTAATTTAGAATATAACACCATAAGAAGCTTATAGTTTAAATTATTGTTTTATTTCCTTGAAAGTTATTAATTGATGTGACAGAAGCTCCAAGAAATATCCGACACTTCTCAAACTTCAATAAAAACATTGATTCAGTTCTGCTAATCGATGCGTAATTTATTAACTTAGGATTAAGACTCAAGAATCTACAGCAATTTAGTCTGTAAATGTGTGGGGACCATCGAGTAATTGTTAATGTGCTTATGAAACAGGCTTGTATTGTTAAAATTACATCAATATGTGCTGCTCTACTCCCGAATAGATGTGAGGTCCAAACTCCAAACTTATGATTTCACATTTTTATTAAACTATCACTTTGCCCTGTGCCTGCGAGCCTGCTATTCCTTCTAACCAATAATTGTGGCCTGAGCGTATAATATTCTTCTTACATATAATATGTTATATATATAATACAGTATAACTTAAGGCATTTTGTTCTGTTTAAAAAATGAGAAAATATGCTAAAAATCTTAGCTTTCTTTAATATTCACTCAGTAAGGCTCCTTCGAATTTCCCATCAATAATAAAAATCGCAAAATCAGAACTTTTGTAAAGTGAAAGTCACTTCAACAACTTCTACCTATTTCGAAATTCACATATTTTATTTTTACAGATTTACCTATTCATTACTTCAAAAAATAACCTAAGAAAAGATAGTCATTTTATTTATATAATAATTCTTTGATTATTTACTTGTTCAGGCAATGATTATTGAGATATTGCAAGCGTACCT
Source organism: Phalaenopsis aphrodite (assembly GCA_003013225.1). Taxonomy (NCBI): domain Eukaryota; kingdom Viridiplantae; phylum Streptophyta; class Magnoliopsida; order Asparagales; family Orchidaceae; genus Phalaenopsis; species Phalaenopsis aphrodite. Next base: position 172,123 of record NEWO01000114.1, read on the forward strand.
TGACACTGAGGGAGTAAAGAACAATGGAGTCCAATGTAGTGACATTGAGATGAAGAATGGAAAGCCTGACCGCATGGAGGCCTGCCACCAATTGTATTAGTTGCCGCGGTCTTTTGGGCGACAGGATTCGAAGGCTCGCGTGCGTCTCGATGAGGGTCACCTCGATGTCGGCCACCGCCGGCGACCGGATCTCCGGAGCCGGCGATGGGTACTCATGTCGAGGATGGCACCAGTTATACTGTGGATAGGAGAAGAACTGAGCAAACGGAGGCTGCTCTGTCGCTTCGTTGCTCCCATTTCCAGAATCATTAATGCACACATTGGCCTTCTGAGTTTGCTCAATTGTTCTCTTTTGGGCCTCTAGGGATTGGAGGAGATGCTCCAATTCCTTAACAAAGTCAATGGCCCCTCCCACAATTGAGGCCTGGTCTCCCTGCAACGCATTAATTGCGAATGAGAGGAGCCCTGTTTTAAATTCACCTCATTTATGAAACTGTATCAGAAAATGGAGTTGATGAACATAAGTGACTGTAGAGGAAAGCAACTCGACACCAATGAGAAGAGGAGACATATATAGTACACATAAAGAAATTAAAGAAAGATGGGGTCTGTCCGTTGGATTTTGCATAAAAGAGGGAGCTTTGGAGTAGAGAGCAAACAAACCCTTTGGATGTAGGATTCCGGCATTAGGGAGCGGAGCATGGCGAGGTGCTCGTTCATCTGTCGCCGGCGATTGCGCTCCACGGCAATGTGGGTCATGCGCTGCGTCTCGGCTTCTTCTTTGTTCTTGCAGCTCCTCGGCCGGCGCCGCCGCTTTCGCTTCCCCTGCACCCCGGCGCAGGGAGGAGGTGGAGGCTGCTGCGGGACTGCAGGTGGCGGGAGGCTGCCGAGCATCGACGACTCGGGGCTAAGGCAGCCGCCGGCGATATCAAAGAGTAAACTTGGTGGCTGTTGTTGATGAAACTCTGGTGTGGCCGAGATGTTGTCGTAGAGAATGAAGGAGGAAGAGAGCATCTCGAATGACATTTTGTTTCACGGCTGTGTTACTCCAATCTTTCATTAGTCTTCTGTCACAGACGAGCTCAAGGAAGAGAGGAAGATGAAGATACAGAAGAAGAAGAGTGGTGTTTAAGTGAAGAGGATGGAAAAGGTCGCACGTGAGAGAGGTCCGGAAAAAGAAGGCGAGCTTTATTGTTTCAAAAAAGTGAGAAAAAGAAGGCTCTCTCCCTCTCCGTTTCCCGAATCCATAGATGCTGTCAAAAGACAGCGGCCCTTTCTTACAACTGAGGATGGGGAGGAGGAGCGGGTCCCAGCCTTGCTCGCAAAGAACTCAGAAAACAAATGCTCTTGTGCAGTGAGCTTCAAACAATGGCCGCGCTTAGGCTCGTGAGAGAAAGGTTGAAGAAATACCAGAAGAACATGGGAATTGGGAAATCTCTCCATATCCCAATCAATTGATTTTGTGCATTCTTTGTCTTAACAAAATTTTTTTAACGCTGAAGGAACAAAGGTCACAGCAAGCACATGCACTGTTGGGTTTCTTTTTTTTTTTTTTTCCTTCCTGCTCGAAATCCAAGGTCCGACCAACCTTCTCCGGTCTAATTAATCGCGCTTCTGATCTAATGATTTCCTTTAATTAAATAATAATTCGATGGAAAAATATAATAAAAGGGTCGAAGATTTGTTTAGAGGCTCCATAGATATAATTCTCTGGTGTTATTATTAAATAACCAAGATTTCTTTAATAAAAGCATAATAAAATCAATTAAGCTTTATTTTAATCCTAATCAATTTTGTTTATAGAGAAAGGATAAGTTCTAGTTCAGTGACTTCAGTCCACCGCGCTCCTCAAGGGAAGAACGTTAGGCTTCAGTGTTGCATTTAATCCAATGATTATATTGCATAAAAATGAGTAGAAAGCTGCCAAGGGTTTTCTCGGGATGCTGGACGCAAATGTGAAGTAGCGGTCTATCCCAAAAACCAATATGCTCGGCCAGGCTTTACCCATTGGCACAGCCTTTGGGCTAAACGTCAATCAGTATTGGTATCACAAAATTAATTTTGATTATTTGAGGAAAAGATGCTGCAGGATGCCCTGAGAGTAGGGCCGTCGAAAAAGCTCGTTGTTCGCGAACAGTTCGTGTTCGATTCGTCAATGAGTTTGTGTTCAATTTGTTCGATAAGTAAACGAGACGAACATGAACAAATTTTTTCGTTCGGTTAGTTAAATGAACCAAACACGAACAATTATGTGTTCGTTCGTGTTTGAATCGTTATTATTCGAAATATAAAATAAATTAAAATAATTATATATAAAAAATTTATGATATTCAAAAAATTAAATTTTATAAATTATAGTATATAATAAAATAATAATAATAGTATATTAATATACTATATTAGTAATATACTGATATATATATATTATATTTATACAATATAAGTTATATAATTAATTTATATATATTAATATTAAGGATGTCAAACTGACTTGTTGTTCGCGAACAGCTCGTGTTCGACTTGTTCGTTAAGAAATGAACACGAACAGTGACTTCAAGAACAATTTCAAACACGAGCTTATTTCAAGCAAACTAAATTTCAAACGAACCAAACACGAACACAAGCTCTGTTCGTTCGTGTTCGGTTCGCTTACACCCCTACCTGAGAGTTAGGATCTAAAGTTCACCTATGTAAATTTAAGATGAAATGCATAAAGAAACACATAAAGAGCAATTTTTTCTTTATAAAAATTATAACTTTTGGCAAAATTTAGTCACTTTCCATGCAAAATCAATAAATAAATGTATATCATTCATGGCACTAAATATTAATATCTAGGTGGAGATATGTAGACATTAACAAACAAGAATTATACGGTATGTATGTAAATCACCCTACATAAATTCAATTTTTTTCGGGTTGGGTTTGGCTATTGTGAGCTTTGACTAAATCAAAGCAGGCTCAGGCCGAGTTGGGTCTGCCAAATTTCTATTTTTTCACAGTCAAGCCCGCCCATTCTAAGCGGGCTTATGACGAGTCTGTCGGGTCACACGACCAGTTCTGAGGTTTATTTATGATGTTTCCATGATTTTTAAGGAAATGATTGCTTTATGGAACAAGGGAATAACTGATCTCTCCTCTCTCAAGCCCTTTTATTTCCTACATGAGTTGACGGATGAGGTCAATTAAGTTCAACTTAACTATTGTTTAAGTATAACATGATACAAGTTCAACATGATCTAATTCAAGGGATTCATAATGTAAGCTTATACCTAATTAGTTGTCTTGAATTTTGTTTGTAAGTAGAGTTATGTATCGTTTGTGAGTAGACACAACCAGAGAAAATGATCTTGTATCGTAGAGAGAGAGAGAGAGAAAGATGGATCTGATTCCTTCGAGAAAGACTTGAGAATTATACTAAATTCAAATCTCCACCAAATCAGAGAGAGATGACTCCTTAAAAGTTTCCTCAGGTATAGAATTAAGAGGGAAAGAAATAGGGGCTCCAAGATAGAAAATCTTCTTGGGAGAGAGAAGAGTCCTATTGAGGTCTTCTTCCCCCCTTTATACATAAGAGAGAGAGCCTATAAAATAACCAACACATTACATCTTTGTATTAACTTGATGTCTTTCTATAGTCTCCTGATGGAAGGAGTGTGATGTCGATGTTATGTATTGTCGCTTAAAATCATATATTATCGGTATGACAACCATCCTTGATATCTGTGCAAAAGGATTGTCACCTCAGTAACAAGCGTTGTCTTTAATAAGTTACTAACAAACATCCCTATCAATCATGATGGCCTCCTTGAACTGTCATCCGTGTGCACATGGGATAGGATATCTCTTCCAGAGGAAGTTGAGTTTATTTAAATCAGTCACTTCGGCAGTTGGTCTCGATTCATACCAGAGAGAATCATATGCTAAAAAGAATGGTGAATCTTACCGAAGAGAATCATGCAAGTGAGGTGAGTGTTTGAATGAACACTCAAAATGTAACTCAAGCGTGTGATGTGAATATGCAAAACATCATGCAAGCAATACTAATGCACATGAAGAACACCAACTATGCAAGTGAAGTTAGTTGTTCGACCTGCTGAGTCAACCGGGGTGGTCAACCCGAGGCAACGTAGCCAAGGGGCTCAATCAAGCTAAGGTGCCTGCTAGATCAAAGTGATTGGTCTATCGGGCCGAAGTGGCTATTTAGAAAAAAGAGGTTGGTTGACCAGGATGGGGTTGCCGTTCGAGGCAAAGTGCAATATGCAACATATAAATTGCACTTAATTGGCCAATCAATAGGCATATAGCAGGGTCGAATAGTATTTACTTGCCAATGTATCCTGTGTGGGCGACCAATCCCACAGTGACACCCCATACAAGGAGTACACACAACCAGCTAATCAAGAGGCGTATGGTGGTGTCGACTGCTATTGTTCGATCAATTGAATCGCCCAGTATCAAGTAATTAATTAAGTCAGACGATAAAAAATGGTTGGTCATACCTGCCCCGTGCAGTCGACCAAACCCACTAGCATACAAATAAATAATGCAATGTGAAAGATGTAATTGATCACAATCAGTAGTGATCTAAACTCAACTAACACCCTTACATAGACAGTTAGGGTTTTAGCTTTTGGATATGCAGCATATCCGCCTCCGGCTTTGGTGAGGAATGGGGAGAACTTCATCTTCCAGTTTCTCATATGAGATATCCTTCACTTTTTGTAGGACGGACTAGCTACAAAGTTTTTTTGTCCTAACCCCATCCCTCACCCCTCACCCCCATTATTGAAAAACGGGCTAGTTACAAAGCTTTTATCATTCTTCAAGTTCCAACTGATTAAGCCCCTTCAAGAAAGGTTGGAAGCACCAAAACCGTGGGAAATTGGGATTCTAACCTACTAGGATTTAGATCTAGGGTTTATAATGGGAAGTCACTTGGATTCATAAAGGATTTGGTTACGAATGAGCTTCTTAACCTAGGGCTTCCTCTTGGAAATCAACAACTCAAACCTAGCATTCTCTACAAACATCTTAAGGTTAGCTATGAAAGAAAATACAAATGGCGTTAAAGAATTTTACCACCGCGATGGTTGATTGTCGTCTCAAGCCTATATTCCGGATGAAGCTCTTTAAACAATAGGAGAGAATCACATGCAAGCTCTTCCCCAAGGTAATGAGGAAGCTCTCCTCTAGGTGGAGAATCTGACTAAGTTTCAAGCTTCAACGAAGTTCTGACATTGCTTCGGTGATCCTTCCCAAAGCTAGGACGAAACTCTCCTCTGGTGTAGGAGAGGAGAAGCCTTGCTCCTTGCTAGCTACACTCCTCGAGAAGATCTTCTCACGCACTCAAGTGAAGTGGAGGAAGAAAGAGGCGAGGAAGAAAGAGGAAGAAGAAGAAGAAGGTTGAAGATGACCGACTCCTTTAGCTCTTCTTCTTGAGGAAGATGAAGATTCCCCTTCTACTGTTCCAAGCTCTAAACTCCAAGGAAACTCTAAGCTCCTTGAAAAAGAAGATAGAGTTCTTCTTTTAGTCCTCTCAAGATCTCACAAATAGCTCAAAACTAAAAGTGAGAGGAGATTGTTTGAAATGTGGAGAGGTGATAGGTCAAAATAGCCTTCCCTTCTCTTTTGCCAAAAATGGCCTTATTTAACTTCCTTGTAACCTTATAAAAGAAGCCTAAAAGAGGTATAATCACCTTATTTTTTCATTCTCAAAGCAAATTCCTCAAAAACCAAGAAATATCTGCCATTTCGGATCATTAGGGGGTGTACCGGGGTCAAATCTTGCTCAAAATTAAGAAAAATCATGTCTTGGAAGCGGATCAATACTTAGACGCCGCGACCACAGGCGCCACCCAAGTGGTGCATACTTTCTAGGGGCTTAGTAAAGTGTTGTTTTAGCGCCTAAGCGCCCTAAGACTGACACAAAGAAACGAAATTTTCGTCTCCTTAAGTTTTAAGCCTCTTAAATGCTATTTTGGGTGCTTAGGCTCCCGGGACTAGCGTTCAGGTTTCAGTTTAGTCCCAAAAATGTTGTTTCTCAAAAAATGTCTGGCAGTAGTTTTTCTCGTTCCAAAAGTTATGGAAGACCGCATATGAGTAAAGTTTGACCCCCTAACTTCAAAATTGAGTATTTTTTTCATTCCTTGATCGGAGAAAATATCGCTTACAAACGTTCTAAATTACTACACAAGTAAGACGTTTCAAACCCTAATTTTCTCACAACGCGTGAAAGAGGGTTTTGCGACTTTCCTTGACATTGGGGAGGCTCTAAATGGAAATAGAGGGATATTTAAATACTAAAATAGATATCAAACATTTCCAATGTCATGGGTGAGTCTGTCCAATTGCGGGTTCTCCCAGGTGGGATCAAATAATTGCAAACTATAGTTTCGGGCTCGGAAAACGTACCAAAGATCTCATATTTGTGTCTTGAGCTATAGGTTGCTACGAGTGAGCAGTGAATCGTCAAGAACCAATCATGTGAACACCCTATGCACGTGACATCAAAAATTGATGCCAACAATAGCTACATAGAAGAGAATATAAACTATATAGATCAATGATTACAGTTGAGTCTAAATTGTTGTTTTAAAAGCTTGGTATAATTGAGGTTATAGCCCATCAAATGTATGGAAAATAATGTCCTCTTGATCAATATAGCTGCCAATATCGATGATATTGTCAACATGAGCCTGAACCGAGCAAAGATATTGAGTCATTGCTTAGGATTTCATGGATAGATGATGAAGTTTGTTCTTGAATTGTATAAGAAAAACAAGTCAATCGGCCTTATCCTTTTAGATAATATAAACCAATTTTTTGAGGTGGTGGATATATTCAAGGCATGATAATATTGTAGTTTGAATTGTGAAAAAGAAAATTAAAAAAATTAATAAAAAAATAAATTAATATATGAAACCACTATACTTAAAATGTGGCTAAAATATGCTGGTTACAAATTTTATGATTTGTTTAGTAGTGAAATCAAGAGCTCAATATAAGTTCCGCCCCTGCCATTTTTTAATATTTTAGGGTCAATTTGGGGCAGCTTATAAGTGCGGCGATGTTTTTCAGTTTGTGCAGCCTATTTGAAAATCACGTTTTAGATTTGGAAAAAACACGATCATGGGTATCGACCCGCGATCGGCATTTCGAACCCCGATTGGGGCAGCTTTTACGTGCCTGCCCCTCCCTCGTGCCAAATCCGCTCTGCCTGCGCCGAAGGAAGCTTCACTCTGCCTCCGCCGAAGCTCAGGTCTGCCTCCGCTCCGCCGAAGCTCCGCTTTGCCTCCGCTCCGTCAAAGCTCCGGTCTGCATCGGCTCTGCCAAAGCAAGCTCCGCTCTGCCTCCGCCGAAGCTATGGTCTGCCTCCGCCAAAGCTCTGATCTGCCGCCTCCGCCGAAGGAAGCTGGGTTCTGCTGAAGTTTTTATTCTGCATATTTGGATTGTGAAGTTCGGAAAATATAGGGAAATACGTACCGGGTATGTAAATTTTGGTGTTCAGCGATATGCATATTTGGATTCTGAAGTTCAGCAAATTTTGGAGTTCTCAGCGATATGTAAATGCATAAGAATTGTCTGCTTTGTTTGCAAATGCTCCTTAAAGATAATAGATGTTAGATATGTAATAGATATAAGAATTGTGTGGTATGTATGTAAATTCAGTTTTATTTTCTGCAAATTGTCTTATTCATATTTGGTAATGGTATGAAGGCTTGATTAGAGCTCTATATTTACCGATCTTACTGCAGATGCTTGGAATTGAAGTCCTATTGCTGTAATTGCTCTGTATAGAATTCAGAAATAATAAAAAATTATAAACCAATTGGCTTTTGCTGCTATTGTACCTTATCTGCTGCATTTTAAATTGAGGTGGAGGCCTTTGGGCTAATTCATTGAAGTGGAATTCATTTTGCTGCAATTTTTAGCTGCTATCGTACCTTATTTGCTGCATTTTAAATTGAATTGGAGGCCTTTGGGTTAATTCATGGAAGTGGAATTCATTTTACTGCAAAGGCTGTGCTGCTTCGTGGAATTGCAGAAAGCTGAAGAAAGAAGAGCTGAATTCATTTTTTGCTGCTATAGTAAACTGCATGTTTAGAAGTTTTTTTATTTCATATCTCTTTTTACACAAATATGTTGTAATTGATGGTTTTCATTATCATGTGTGTTCAGCGTAAGCATTTACATACATACCACTTATTTATCCAGAATCAGCTAATTTTCAAACGCACAAATCAAATAACCAGCGAACTTATCCAGATCAGCTGCTCATCAGCAGATTATCAGGATAAACTGTTTATCAACAAAAGTTGGATAAGCTTCAGCTGCCCCAAAACATACACTTAATTGACTCCCTAAAACTATAGAATTTATTCAAACAAAATTGCTCTCAACTGCAAAGTCCGATTCTTAAACCTTCTTTCATTCTAAGTTCAATTTGCTTCTGACTTTTGCCCCAAAATTTGTTTTCTCAATCATTGATTTAAATTAAAATTGCATGCTCAAAGGGTTAATCATTAATATATTTATATTTGGATNGGAAAATAATGTCCTCTTGATCAATATAGCTGCCAATATCGATGATATTGTCAACATGAGCCTGAACCGAGCAAAGATATTGAGTCATTGCTTAGGATTTCATGGATAGATGATGAAGTTTGTTCTTGAATTGTATAAGAAAAACAAGTCAATCGGCCTTACCCTTTTAGATAATATAAACCAATTTTTTGAGGTGGTGGATATATTCAAGGCATGATAATATTGTAGTTTGAATTGTGAAAAAGAAAATTTAAAAAATTAATAAAAAAATAAATTAATATATGAAACTACTATACTTAAAATTTGGTTAAAATATGCTGACTACAAATTTTATGATTTGTTTAGTAGTGAAATCAAGAGCTCAATATAAGTTCCGCCCCTGCCATTTTTTAATATTTTAGGGTCAATTTGGGGCAGCTTATAAGTGCGGCGATGTTTTTCAGTTTGTGCAGCCTATTTGAAAATCACGTTTTAGATTTGGAAAAAACACGATCATGGGTATCGACCCGCGATCGGCATTTCGAACCCCGATTGGGGCAGCTTTTACGTGCCTGCCCCTCCCTCGTGCCAAATCCGCTCTGCCTGCGCCGAAGGAAGCTTCACTCTGCCTCCGCCGAAGCTCAGGTCTGCCTCCGCTCCGCCGAAGCTCCGCTTTGCCTCCGCTCCGTCAAAGCTCCGGTCTGCATCGGCTCTGCCAAAGCAAGCTCCGCTCTGCCTCCGCCGAAGCTATGGTCTGCCTCCGCCAAAGCTCTGATCTGCCGCCTCCGCCGAAGGAAGCTGGGTTCTGCTGAAGTTTTTATTCTGCATATTTGGATTGTGAAGTTCGGAAAATATAGGGAAATACGTACCGGGTATGTAAATTTTGGTGTTCAGCGATATGCATATTTGGATTCTGAAGTTCAGCAAATTTTGGAGTTCTCAGCGATATGTAAATGCATAAGAATTGTCTGCTTTGTTTGCAAATGCTCCTTAAAGATAATAGATGTTAGATATGTAATAGATATAAGAATTGTGTGGTTCTATGTAAATTCAGTTTTATTTTCTGCAAATTGTCTTATTCATATTTGGTAATGGTATTAAGGCTTGATTAGAGCTCTATTTTTACCGATCTTACTGCAGATGCATGGAATTGAAGTCCTATTGCTGTAATTGCTCTGTATAGAATTCAGAAATAATAAAAAATTATAAACCAATTGGCTTTTGCTGCTATTGTACCTTATCTGCTGCATTTTAAATTGAGGTGGAGGCCTTTGGGCTAATTCATTGAAGTGGAATTCATTTTGCTGCAATTTTTAGCTGCTATCGTACCTTATTTGCTGCATTTTAAATTGAATTGGAGGCCTTTGGGTTAATTCATGGAAGTGGAATTCATTTTACTGCAAAGGCTGTGCTGCTTCGTGGAATTGCAGAAAGCTGAAGAAAGAAGAGCTGAATTCATTTTTTGCTGCTATAGTAAACTGCATGTTTAGAAGTTTTTTTATTTCATATCTCTTTTTACACAAATATGTTGTAATTGATGGTTTTCATTATCATGTGTGTTCAAAGTAAGCATTTACATACATACCACTTATTTATTCAGAATCAGCTAATTTCCAAACGCACAAATCAAATAGTCAGCGAATTTATCCAGATCAGCTGCTCAACAGCAGATTATCAGGATAAGACAGAAGCTGGATAAGCTTCAGCTGCCCCAAACAGACCCTTAACTTACTCCCTAAAACTATACGAATTTATTCAAACAAAATTCCTCTCAACGGCAAAGTCCGATTCTTAAACCTTCTTTCATTCTAAGTTCAATTTGCTTCTGACTTTTGTCCCAAAATTTGTTTTCTCAATCATTGATTTAAATTAAAATTGCATGCTCAAAGGGTTAATCATTAATATATTTATATTTGGATGATGTGATACTAACCGAATACTGTAATCACGTGTTCTAATAAATCTTTCAATCATTGGAGAACTCTTAAAAATTAATCACCACTTGTTGAATGTAATTTTTAAAATAGTATTAAATTTCATATAAGCAGCCTATTCAATTATATAAATTTAATCATGACAATCATCTGCTTCTGAATATTGCTCATGATTGTAAGAAAAAATATTATATACAGAGTCTGAACTCCTGATGCACGCTACATCCACACAACGGCTATCATCCACTAGAAGTTGTTTTTTCCACTCCTAGCTCCTATATCTTATAGCCATTTAAAAGAAAAAAAACTACAATATATATATATATATATATATATATATATATATATATATATATTGAAAATCAAACAATGAAAAGTTTTGTCTAGATATTATTTACTAAGAAATATTAAATAAGATTTTCTTCTTAAAAATATTAAATAAGAGTTGATTTTAATAAAAAAATAGAAGCAATAATATACTTTTTTTTACCAACACTTTTTGTAATCACGCATGAATGATAAATAATAAATTAACTCCAATACTAAAAACGCAACTAATATTTTTAGATAATTTTTAATTTTTTTTAATATATCCAAACTAAAGCACCATACTTTGATCATGTGCAAGGGCAAAGAAATCTGGCAGGTTGTGCCAGCCCAAGCTAAATCATTTTAATTCAGTGTTTAGTTATTTTATCTCTAATTACTTGATTATAAGTTTGGAACTTGAAATAATTATTAAATTCACTTAAAAAACCTTAAAAAAAGATAAATTAAACTTGGCCAAACAATGCTTAAGCCAACGTTCATATCTCTTAAAACAAATTAACTCGTACTTATTACTGTTCAGGAAATAAACCAGCTACAGTTTGTGGGGGTAGGGATGTAAGTGAGTCAAAGCGACTCACGAGTAGGCTCGGGCTGAACCCAATAAGTGGCTTGTGAATTGAACTCAATGAACAAACAAGCCAAGCTCAAGTGACTTCTAACACAACTTGTTAACTTGTTTAAAAAAAATAATAATTTAAAATATACTTAAAATAGATTAAATTTAAAGTCTTTATAGTATTAAAAATATTTTATATTAAGTAATTTTTTATTCTATTTATTATTTTTAAGTTTGAGCTCGAATTTGATTTTCACAAAATTAATTACACTTAAATCAACTTAAGAGCAGCTCAAATTCGACCCGACTCGATTCATCTACACCCCCTAAGAGGGAGAGAGAAATGAAGGAAAGCAAAAGGATGTGCGGAAAGGGAGAGATCGAATGAAGAGGTGGAGACGAGTAAGTCTGGGCAAGCAAGGTCCCTGTTCGCTATATGAGCTGATGAGATATTGATATTCGTACAGAGAGAGAGGGAGAGAGAGAGGGAGAGTAGGGTTGGACTATGGTCCAACTTGTCAGGGAATCCATGTGCCGCTCCATCTCGATAACTTCCCCCAATCCTCCAATATGACAGCTACTGCTCTCGTCCTCTCTTTCTCTCTCTCTCCAATGCTGCGTTTCTTACTACATCTCTCTTTCTCCCTCTTCAACCTACCACCTCGTCTCTCTTTCAATTTCCGAGGCTTTGTTTACTGTTCTCTCTCTCTCTCTCTCTCAACCCTACGTGGCTACATGAAACTTTCCAGCTCGCTGGTCATGTACGACGCACCAAACAAAAAAAAAACAAAATAAATAAATCATGCAGCCATGCGACCTCATCAGCGTTTAGTGTTTTAGTACTTTATTTATTTATTTTTAATTCTATTGGTGATATGAAATCTAGATGAAGTGACTTAAGGGGAATTACTATTAAGTCGGTTTGATGTACAATTTAGAGCTAATGGAGTATGCTCATTCTACGCAAAAATTATGCCCATATGGATTAGAAAAGCATAAACTCAGTATAGCCCTCCAAAAGATCCATCTAAAAATTAATTATATGATCGGATATAGCCAAACCGAGAACATAAATTACAATACCAATCAAATACTAGCAGTTTGAGCAACTCATTCAGATGGCAGGAGGTGAATTGTTCAAATTTACCATCATGATGCAGTCAATGCGCGCGGAGAATGCTTGTCCCCAAGTCTATTGTATTGGGATAATTAA
>NEWO01000114.1:186617-201423 GCA_003013225.1 Phalaenopsis aphrodite
GACTACCACCAGTCATGTTGTGCTTGCAGTCATTGGTGGACTTTTTGAAGTCACAAAGTGCGTACTCAGCAAAGTAATGTTGTGCATTGCAAGTAATAAAGTACTCTATTGAATAATGCAGTCCTCTGAATACAACATAACGATGCACCATGAATACAGTGTAACAACATAGCTTGAATATAGTGTAAAGAAGTACTCTACATATTGTGCAATGGCGTATCCTAAATATAGTGTAATGGAGTATCCCAAACGTGAGGGTAACGAATAATATTGTATCCAAAATTTGACAATAACTTCTGGTGATAACCGCTTACAATCGTCCTGCTTAGAATACATTGATTTTCTCTTAACTTATGAAGTCTCCTTAGGTTGTACACCAACAAATAATGTGTCTGATGTAATAGTAAACTCGAGAAAATGATTACGACCACCAATCAATGTAGCATCAACTATGGCCTTTAGAGCCAATTGACGCTATTACAGGTCCCGACTATGACATTTATGGTCAATTGACATTATTGCAGCTCTTCAATACGACTTATGCGACCAATTATGAGTTAAATGGCTTACTGCTAGTGTAGCTTCAAATTATGATTTTTTGGCCAATTGAAGCTATTTCAACCCCTTACTACGACCTATGTTGCTAATTGTCACTGCAACTCTCAACTATAACATGTGTTACTAAATATTGTCTTTACAACCTTCCACTACAACTTTTGTGACCAACTGATCCTCTTGCAACAACCCACTACAACCTGTATGGCTAGTTAAAGATCTACCTTTCCACTGCAGCTTAGTATTAAAAGCAAATTGAGACTATTGCAACTCCCCACTATGACCAATGTATCCAACAATTACATATGTGACTCACTGCTATTACGATATTTTAGAAGCCACAAACATAAGCTAAAGTTGTTCATCCAAAAATCTTAGCACAAGCAATGAACATGAATGGATAATCACCCTAAATTGGCTCTAAATTGTCTCCTCAGACTGATTGCTTGACATCAGCAGAGTTTAACAATGGCCGACATTAAATTATTGTGGAGACTGATGGAAGAAAGAAGAATGATTGTTTGTTACAATCTATCTATAAATTTGTTTTTGTTATAACAGACCCATTAGTTTTTCAATTAAATTATTTTCTAGGATGAGTTTGGAAAGTTGCATCAAAAAAGAGAATTTAATAATGAGGAAAGCAGTGAGCATCCAAATGTCTCTCCACTTTAAGGACACTTTGATTCAAAAGTGCTTGAGAATGATATTGCTCAGGAGCCATAATAGTTGGAAGCAATCATTTCATAGCCACAGGGTTCATTTTCAAATGAGGGGAGATAGAATATTGCGCTGTAATTTTTTTTATATATATAATCATTGTTGCTTGTTGATAAATGAATTGGTTAGGCATGATTTTCAATATTCCCAAAAAATTCTAGCGCAAAGATTCTTGAAATTTTTTTTTTCTTTATGGAGAATATAAGATTTTCAATAATTAGAAAAGTTAATTATTATTATTATTATTATTTTATTTTATTTTTTGCAAACGAAAAGTTAACATTTATGTTGACAGATTTGTCCATGAATCAGATCTAAAAAATATAGCATGAGAAGGAGAGAGAAACGTACTGAGAGCAATGTGAGAGAAGTGATGTATTTTTGTATATAGTTCCAACAACCTCTATTATATTTAAAGCTTCTCTATTTATAAGGGGTTAGGATTAGTATAAAATGATAATCACATCAATGACCCTCTTTAATCGGTCGACCCCCAATCAATTGTCTTCATGTAATGCAATTGATGAATTTCCGGTGGATACTCTTCTTGCCGATCAACCTCTAACTAAAAAGACCTCAGAGTCGGTCATCCTCCGGCTCAGGCCATTCTTTGGGTTGATTGACTCTTGATCATCGTTCGACTAATCTCCGGCCTCTGACTATCTTTATTTACTCTCGTAGAGCTCTATCTGGTGAGGCTTGCTCCGCTCTAAGCCATTAGATCCACGAAAAATCCAATAAAAATATTTTAATTGTACCATCTAAAATAATAGTTTCAATATGTAACCATAGAACAATAAATAACTCTCCGACTTGATCTTGTAATTTATTTCGGGTACCAACCCCTACCAAGAGTATATGTTGTGGCTATGGCCGCCTAAATCTATACTTTTCTAACTTTGAGTCATGTGAGGCATCTTGATCAATAAAATATGATGGGACAAGAGCCTTTCACGAGAAAGTTTTGGTCCAAATACTATGAATAGATTTAATTAAAGTAACTTTATGTTCAAAATATATTTAAACCGACAGTAATTAATACATCATTAAACGATCAACTATTCATGAAATTAATTGCAAAAAAAAAGTATTTATTTTTATCGTTGATATAATTCATGATTATTCTTTTTTCTTTAGTAGTTAATTAGATTTCGTGTGAACAGCATAAAGTCTGAATCTTGATCTGTTTTTATGATTTTAACTCATCTGTTTGATAAAGGGTCACTTAATTA
Organism: Phalaenopsis aphrodite; assembly: GCA_003013225.1. Lineage (NCBI taxonomy): Eukaryota > Viridiplantae > Streptophyta > Magnoliopsida > Asparagales > Orchidaceae > Phalaenopsis > Phalaenopsis aphrodite. The sequence continues at coordinate 189,125 of NEWO01000114.1, forward strand.
GATGGCTTCAATTTGATCTTGACCGTTCATCTAATTGAATCTAGGCCATAAATTGATGATGAGATCAATATTGTGATTTAGGTGATGTTGCAGCCACTGATTCATTGTTTATCTTGATTGTTGAGCAGAATCATTTTAGGGCCTTTGATCAAATTTGTTCTCTCCATTATTGATACAAGTATCATGTGTAGGAAATTCGAAGTCTTGGGCAAAATTCAACTATGATGAAATTGAAGTATCTCCATTCAAATTTAAAATAATGCTTGGGTCAATTGATTATATGTACATTCAATTGCATTAATATATTTAAAATTCATCTTCTCAGTAATAATGTACAAGAAAAATCATTTTTTATGGGCTAAGGCAGACGCCTAGTAAGCCTTGTGGGCCTGAAGATGCAGTCATAACCAACGTTTTCTGCTAAGGTGGCAATCGGACCTCACCCGTAGATATGCCAACTGTCTCCTGCCGACTGCCAAGTTGACTTGCTAGATTAATATGGTGGAATGATCAAGTAAATCAACACGTTGAACTAGCCCAACAAACTGACCTGCAATACTAATCTCGCTCACCTATATTTCAATACTTTGCACTTTGTCTCTCAGTCTCCTCTTCTTCACAAAACCCTCTGAAGCTTCCTTTGACCTTTCTCTCTCCTTCTTCCATACGATTTTGCTAAAAAACATCATCTTCTCGACCAAACCTTTGCAATGTAGTCGTAATTAGAGCTAGCTGGGGAGGGAATAGCCAGAACGTGCTCACATAGACCATTGAAATTCCCCTCATTCATTAGCTCCACTTCTATCAGAAATCATTGAAGAAGATAAGCCTATTCACGACATTATTTCCATTCATATGTGGTATGCATATAAAAATAGATGTTTAGGTTTTAGGCATATCAAATACATAGATAATATGGAATGTGTTTTCGTTCCTTTCTCTTTTTATTTTTAATGGAGTTGTCAGTTTGTCCATCATTATCTACTTTCCTTTTTCGAGTAAGTCTTTCTTCCAAATCATGCGAATGAACGAGAGAAGAAAGGAACAGAAAATGAAGGACATAAAAAAAGCGAACAAACTAGAGAAAGAAAAAGTGAAGAGCCTACATGTGATAAACCTTGCAAGGATAAGTCATGTATATTCACCAAAACAAGATCAGACAGAATTACATTAGACCAATATCTGTGAAAGAATACCTATGTAGACTGCCCACAACCAGAATTCAAGTGTGTTTGCCTGTTCTAGGGTCTAAAGTGTTCCCAATGAGACATATCACACTTGGTTAATTACATCTTAAGGATTTCTCAAGAGTACTCTTAATCCGAAGGAATTTACATTACATTAGTAGCAACGACTAATACAGTGCTATCAAAGGGCAATTATTTCACAGGGGAATGCACCACTGCTTTTATAGCTCTCGTTAAGTTGCTAAACTAAATTCACTTTTTGATTCTAGAAACAAAAGATGTGTAATATAAATATTGATTGATTAACAATATATTTTTTGACTTTTCCCGACTAAAATTTTATATTACAAGTTTTTCCAAGATGTCAAAAGAAAGATATTTTAGGATGACCACACATACCCCACTCACTCACCTTCCCTTATATGCAAGGCATGAATAGTAACGAATAGTAATGAATAATGAAAGAAACAATACAAACCATGGCAATGCATGATTGCCTGCAATATTTGTTCCCTAGAAAAAAAGGAAAAAAAATCCTAATTCAAAACTTCAATAACTTTTAACTAAGCCAATAATTACTTTAATTATTTGATTCAATGGTCTCCTTCTTACCGTATATTGCATGGCATCCGGCCATACAAGAACGATCCAAAACAGGGGGCCCATTTCTGACGGGTCACGGGCCGTGGGGGGCCCGCAAAGCAACGGTCTGATGTCCTGCGGTAGCAGCATCGCATTGAAGGAGGGCCGGATCAGTGAGCCCAGAGAAGGCAGCTGCCCCCTCAGCTCGCTGACTTTCCTTGATGGGCATGTTTCGACTCAGTTTTTGCGGATCAATGAGCTCAAAAAAGCAAAAGAAACAGAGCCAATTAATTGTTTCCTTCTGTATATATAATTACTGCGGTTATGAGAATGGTTACTGGAAAGCTACTTGTTGTGATTTTAATTGGCTGAGAATGGGGACATGCGTACTTGCTATAGCATTGAATGAGGACGGGGACCATGAGGACGGAAATCAAGGAAAGGAAAGTAAGCCGTAGTACCGGCGGCGTTGAGTTGGTGGCTGGCATCGGTATATGTTAGCGTTTTAAACGCGCAGCCGGAGAGTGTTTGCCTGTTAGCGGTTTAGCGTATCTTGGGTGACAGAGCTCTTACTTCTTTGAAAATATTTAGGGTATATTTGAATCGGCTACAACTTATTAAAAAATAGCTGTGAAGTTATTGAAGAATAATTTGATATTGTAAAAAGATGCGGTGGTCACTACAAATTTTTTTTTGAAAAAGTTAGACTGTAACTAAAAAGCTCACCGCACCTAATTAGAACCGGTGAGAAAACATTCATTTCAGCGACAGTTTATTGAAGAAGCTGTCAAAACACAATTTATTCGAACATGTAATACTACGGTGATGTACCACGCCGCCGCCGCATTGTTGCCACAAATGAACCCTTAGGTTTTGTTTGAGAAGGTTATGAAGTTACTGCAGAACAACCTATTGTTTAAAAAATCGTGATGGTTATTATATATATATATATATATATATATTTGAAAAAGAACAATCATAATAGGTAGTCGGGTATGTTGCCAAAACGTAACTTTTAGCTTTTTTTTTTTTTCAAATAGACAAAATACAATTTTGACAAACAAAACAAATTATGACTCAGCTGCCCCAAACACATCCTTACATACATATCATTCAATTCCTGTGTTTTTACATTCTCAACTGCTATAACTTTAATTTTCACATATTGTCATCTTATTTATCTATGCAATGTATCAAAAGATGTATTTCACTTTTGATGTGATATTAAGAAGTTTAGTAGTTTAAAAGTGAGAAGTAGTGTTTAGGTGTTAGATATATAAATACATTGGAATTGGGTGGACTTTAGTGCATGAAAATAACCTTATTTAAATTATGGTAAGACTGTTTGTAGGAAAATTTATATTCGTATTACGCAATTCTGATGTATTTGTGTTAACTAACATCTAAAATTTGATAATTACGTTTCTAAATATTAGAGTTATAAAACTATACATTAAAAAAGTGTATTTTGACTTTTAGGAAAATTTTTATGTTAAAAATTAATTAGTTAAAAAAAACTGAATTATATTATACTAAGTCAAAATTTTCATTTAATTAAGATCTTAAAAATCAAACAAAATGAATCAGATTGTCTTGCAATATTTTTTTTAATTTAGATTTATGGATTATTTAATCTAATTAATCTAATGTAAGCTATTCAGCGATGCTAATGTGCCACTTTAGGGTGGCTATAGGCGCAACTTTGCCTGTCAGAAGAAAGATATGCAAGAATGATATAAGACTTTTGTCTGTCATTATTAATGAGAAAACCTAAGAAGAGTACATCTAACTTCTGCTATCAGTTAGTCTTTCTGCTCTTTAGCAGAACTAATTTATGATATATCTTAATCTGTGTAATGCTGTTTAGGCCTGTTCTTTTGCGTAAGCATTAATTGTAACTGATATATATGCTTCGTGAGTTTGTTTACGAAGGGGGAAATTAGTATTTCTTTTTTTTTTTCTATGTTAATTAGATATAAATGAAACATTTACTGATTATAATGCTAAAACCTTTCATGAAAATTGAAAACATAAGATATGTTTTCATGAAAAGTGAAAACATAGGTATAATTGTGTCTGTTTAATTCAAAAGTGTACTGGAAACTCATTTAAGGAATGAAACGTTTTGCCAGGAAGTGATTAAGAGAGAGAGAGCAGGAGCGGTAGTAGAAAAAAAAGAGTGTCTTATTCATTACATGAACCCTTATTTATAGGCTTAGATCCTAATATTACAAAAGTATGTATTAGCCCCTTCATTATTAACTTTTCAGGAGGGAATTTTTTGGTAATTACGAGTTATTTGTGTATAATAAGACTAAAGATCCATTCGATCAATGAGGGTTGGCGATCGCATAACAAGCCTTGATTCTATTGATATATAGTCTGAAAGAATACTCCCCTTCGATCGTCCTGAATGTTGATTACCACCCTACGGGAGTTTTTTCTGGCGCCTTCTGTCGATCGTTCGAACAAGATGATTTCCTCGCCAATATTCATCCAGAAATGATCGTCGAATGCTACACTCGATAGTTTGCATTTTCTTCCTAAGCTGCCCATCTACTTTGAGATGCATGCTGACATAATTTTATATGCACAACATCAATTTTTTTTTTTTTGAAAAAAAAAATTTATTCATATGGATTGGATACTATTTGGCTAGCTATGCGAAGTTTTTAGGTTCAAAATTTCATTGGACATGCAATCAACTTGTATTTTATATATCTGAGTTTTATTGAAGTTACAAGCAGATGAGAGAGCTACGTGGTTGAAAATCATGTGGAGGAGAATGGTAGAGAAAAGATGATGTTTTGGATGAGCAGAATGGCAGGTTGAGATGGAGATTTCTATCCATCAGAAAAAAGGATAAAGTAATATTTTTAAACATTCGTTTTTTTTTAACCTTATTGAGTTGTTATATTACTGATCTTCAAAACTCTGTCTCTTCAATTTTTATTTTTATTCTGTTTAAATTCATGCACATGACACTCTTACATGTCAGAACTTAAATTCAACACTTCGTAGTTAAAGACAAAGCACAAGGGCCAAATGGTATGCAAAGAGAGAGATCTTTTAAAAAACACTTTATACTCTCAATACCAAAGAAAAAAAACTAATGAGGCATTTACATGCCACCCAATTTCTTTATATGTATTTACATATATATCATCTAAATTATACTTTTTACATTTATACCAATAAAAGCATTCATATTACATAAAAAATGTCACTATTTTAACTTTCAAAAAGTGATATACATGCTTTCATGATTTGATAATGTGGTATGCGTGAACATTAAAGTTTAGCTGTTATAATTGTAAAATTCATAGGAATTGTATGTAAATCTTCCAAAGTTGAATCGGGAATTAAGAATTGACTATACAATAGAGCCTCATATCCATCTGAGCTATCTATCAAATTATGGTAATTCACTCTATGTTTTTATAAGACCGTTCTTTTATTTTTGCCGACCGGAGCTTCTCATCCAAGGATCAAATGTTGGTGGCCAAAGTAGACAAACCTACCAATAAAGACTTGTCAGTCGAATAATTCCTGCCAACTCGAAGACAATCAAGTACTAGCTGTATCGACTCAAACCTAGCCGACCGAACCGACCTTTGCATAAAAAATTATCATTATTCATTTTACAGCATTGGAGGCCTTGCATTAAGCGTAGAGCTCAATAATGTTGTAAACTTATAAACATGGCATAACTATAGCCCAGTTGGCAGCCTTTTTTTAGACAATATTCCGACTTCTTTGATCAGAAAGACTAACACTGTTTGGGTTCATGATAAAAGGCTATTGGTGATCAGCGTTGTGGTTATTCGCTCATACAAGGAAATTAAAGAATACATTTCCCAAGCCCAACAAAGGATCGTAGTACTGTTTATCAAATAGTCATCATTTGCAGCATCCATAGCTACAATAGCTACAGAAAGGCAGATAGGCGCAAGCTGAAATTAATGTCTAAAAGCCAGCACTGTAAAAGAAAAAGAAGATTTACACGCATACCCATCAATTCTTATGTGTTACAATTTTTACATATATATATATATATATATATATATATATATATATATATACATACATACATACATACATACTTGAAGTTTAGGTTTTAGATGTGTAAATACATAAGAATCGGGTGGTTTGTTTGTAATAATATTAACCTTAGCACTAAGATTGTGGAGCATTGGCTCTCAGGTACAAATTCCAGGATGGTATGATATATCTGACACTAAAAAATAAAAAAAATAGAGCATTTGTACGTACCAACTTGTAAATCTTTAAATATATCATTTTGGCCATCTAAATATAAAATTTACATCTCAACCCACCCAAAGTTTTATGTTTTCGTGCTCAATCCTTTATCTTTAAAATTTTATGTGATTGATTTGTAAAATACCCAAAAAAATAAACAAATAAATAACTGCCATTAAGAAAATCAATCCTTTTTAAAATGATAACAAAACAAAAAATTTTCAATACTGAAACAGCTTATAACAGCATTTTAAAGTAATAGTTGTTAGATATGACTCATATACCTGAATTTAGAGTCTCTTTGAGTGAACAAATATGTCTCTTGAATTGAAGATATGTATCTCTTCGAGATAAGTGAGTTGAGGGAGCGAGGGCGTGTTAGTAATTTTATCTGTGAGTTTAATCTATATATATGATGTGTAATCCTATGGGTATGTAATGGAATTCTCTGAAATAATGAAATTCACCGCTCTGCTCCCGAAGACGTAGGCATTTTTGCAGAACCTAGTTAAATCTTTGCGTTCTTCTGATTTTGTGTTGATTATTGCTTTTCTTCACCCTAAATTTCTCAACAACAGTTATTACTTAAATGTGATGCACGACACTTAGAAAAAACAATTAAGATGTGCAAAAAAGCATTAATGAAAAGGTGTATCAGACATGCTAAACACAAATTATCATTTTTTTTTGCTTATTTAGAGAACGAGACATCTTAAATGATGTTGGGATAGAATGCTGTAAAAAGTACTAGAGTTCCACGTTATTATTACTTGTAGAATTAAATGTGCTACACAAATGAACAAATTGCTTGAACCAGCGGCCAGCAGTTTGAGGAAGAATACCACTAGCTTTATTAATAACTTTTTAGACAATTATAAAATTACCCCTCCTTTAAAAATGTTTGTAGACTATTAATGCTGCCAGAATTCATTGCTATAGCTCATTTAAAGTTAACATATATTATAATTTATCCCTTTTTTCCCATAATTCGTGGCTTAATGAGTTGCCTGTCTTTGAGAAATTTGAGTCAATTTTGTTAAAATTTAGTTTAATTGCACTTCAGATGTTAAAAGCTCATTAAGTTATTAAAGAAAAATTTTAGAGCTTTCACCTCTCTTCCCACATTGAAAGTGCTTCTAGCATGCAGCATTTTTTTGAATACTAGCATTTGAATTTCTTCTAGAAATAAATGCAATTAAATGAAAAAAAGATCTTCTCCAATAATCATATTTATACCCTATTATATTCTTATGTCCCAAAAATGAGTCAGTCAAATGTTTTTTTATAAGTTATGATTGATGCATGTTAGAAGGTCTATGATAGTAGAGTGATTATTTCAAGTCATAGCTAGCGTTCCATGAAAATCCAACACACTCGAGTAAAAGATAAGTAAACAGAATGAGACATATCTATTTAGAAAAAGTGCAAAAAACCAAGTGGTCTGGCCAAATTGGAATAATCCACTATGTAATTGTGAGTAGATAAGTCTGCTCTTTTCCAGAATTTGTGAAAATAAAATTATAAAATTGATATATAATGGTATTTCAACAATAATTAATATTTATAATGGGCCGCTAAAGCCTTAGTTGATGGCTATTAGAGATGGAGGTGTAGCGCCAATTTGTCGTAGAAGCCGTAAATGCATTTCATGGCAAAAGTTGGCTAAGTAGGTCATGGATAGTTACTTCAGGAAAGTTAGTTGGCTATAAAGGATGTAGTAGTGAGTTGCAGAAGCCATGTGTCACGTAGGTTGTAGTTAATCATATAGATCATAGTGGTAAATAATGATGATGTTCGTGGGCTGCGGAACCCAAAATTGAGTGTCGAAAGGGTTGCAGATCACATATGTTGTAGTTGGTCACGTAGGTCATAGTAGTGAATTTTGATGGTGTTCGTAGACCGAAAGGGCTAGAGTTAAAAGCTGCTCGAGCTATGAGCCACATGGGCCATATTTGGTCACCTAGGCCATAGGGAGTAAATGTTCAATGATGTCCGTAGGCTACAAGTGTCACAGTCAAGAGTTGCATAAGCTGTGACTCACATAAATCATAATTTTGGTCACGTAGTCAATAGTGGTCAGTTGTGATGGCATCACATAGGCTATAGTGGTCAAAAAATGCTACTCATGAGCCTGTAATTTTGTTTAAGGTGCCAAGTAACTTATTATTTTAAAGGGCAATCATGAGAACCATTAAATCAGGAATTTTTTATGCCAATGCCCTTCATTTCAAGTTATCTTTGCTACCTTTGAATGGAGCCTCCTAGTATATTATTTGCCTATTTGGTGAAGGAATTTGGGTTTCTAAACTATGTTACTTATTTAGCTTGAAGTTTCTTTCATCCTTAAAATTGCCCAAACCATTCTTTGAGAGAGAGATACCAAATCCAAGTGGGAGCGACGATGGCGGATCGAATGGACGCGGTGGCCGCCGCCGAGAAGAAGGAATCTACTCCGAAGTTGTGCCGGCGGTGCAAGACCCACTACTATCCCGCCTCCAACACGCCCTCTTCTTGTCGGTTTCACGCTTCCTTCTTCGTTTGCCGAAAGCACGACGACCAAAAAAGGTCTCTCTCTCTTTCTCACTCTTTTCTCTTTCTCGTCATTGATATTTGCTTTAAGTGCTTATAATTAATGGAATAAAGGAAGGGTTTGAATGACGAATTTAGGTTATAGGGTATTAGATTGAGCAGTTTTTTTTTGTTGACGGTGAAGTGATTTTCAATTGACGACGGAGTGATTCTGTGCTTTTTAATTGAGGTGGATGGGACCGGGGATGCTCATTATGTTTCAATCTTCAGTAAAAATCTTTGTTATAGTGAAAAATCTGACTTTGATATTACCTTCAAAATGCGTTGTATCGTAGACAGAAATTTGGAACAATTTTAAACAATTTGGTATTTATGGATCAACCTATTGGTATGTAAATTGCGAAACCGATTCTAGAGATTGGAAGCAAACAGAAGCGTAAAAAGTAAGAAAACACAGAAGAAACCAAATTTAGAGGAAAAACAGAGAAGAAAACCACGGACCCATACCACACCAAGAAATTTATTATGAAGCAAAAATGAGGAAAATGGTGTAAATTACACCAAATTCAAGCCGGTTTACACTTTGGACACACAAGAATATTTGCAGTCCCACTCCTTGCACCAGAGAATACAACATCCCTAGTGAAAAATTGCAAAATGTGCAATAAAAAATCACTAATTACTCTCTCCAGGCCTTCTTGTATCATTCTTCATGTTCACTACAAAAAAAATCTTTAAATTCTGCAAAATTGCTCCTGATCTGTTCGTAGCATTGTGGCGCCATGATGTAGTGCTTAGACGCTACTATTGCAGCACTGTGGCACTCTAATGCGTCGTTGTGGGATCATACTCTTGGGTTCACCGCCAAGCTTAATCGAGGAAATTGAGGCTCTGAATTGACAATTGATCGACACAATCAAACTCCTCCACATAATAATATTATCATTGTCTTAAGCGCGCAAATCAGGTTCACCAGTCGAGTTATAAGAGTCAATGAGCTGCAAATCATTTTGATCAGTAATGGTAGAGTTAGATGCATGTAAACTCTGAGACATGCAAATGTTCATTGATGCCTTGGTGGATCACCATGAATGCCAAGACGATAAATTAGGCTTATTCATGTGAGCTCATCAGGATTTGTCAAACTAAGGTGTTTCTTTTAATTTGTTTATTGCTTGAAAATACTAAAAAGCATAACTTTAAGCCTTAGAATTTGCTCTAAGATTTTGTCAATCAAGCCTTAGTGCATTGGCAACTTGGCCTTCAACTGACTAAATTTATTGGGCCAAATTTGCTTGTGAACTTTACAAATTGCTTTGGGAAAAGGTTTGCCTGTTTAAAGCTTTGTTCGATTGGCTCCTTGCAAAACTTTGGCTATTTTAATCCTTGTTCTTCCTTATACATCTCTTACGAAGATCCCACTCCATGTAAACTAGAGTTGTAAGGTTAGAATGCTATTCAACCTTGTAAAATAATTTTATTGAATTAATTCTCAAGGTTGGGGTTAGGGAATTCATGTAGTTTATTTCTTGATGGATTTAATTCTCGCATTTTCTTATCATATATGCATTAAACTGCTGTGGGACTACCTTCGGCTGTGACATTTAGTTCCAATGCAATTCAGGCTTCTCTTTGTTCTCTTACCTTTGTTTTGAATTTTTAATTACATAAGATGATGTGAACTTATAGATTAATCTTGTGTCAACATTATCTACTTAATTAGATTATGAGTCTACAAACAGTAATATAAGCCTAAGGTATATAATTTAAATTTTTGTTTTTTTTTTCTTTTCCAGTTTTCAATTATGTAAGTGTAAGTTGATGTGTGATTTCTCTGAGGGCGGTGTTAGTCCTTACGCAGGCTTAATGTTTGATTATTCTTATTTTGGTAAATTTGTTCCTAGATGCATTTTATGCACATAATATATATTTAGCTTGCTTAATACTATTAATTTTGATCAAAAAGTGACATGTCTTATTTTTTTCTTGTTTAATACTCGCCAGTTTTGATCAATGTCCATAATTCGATTAGGGAAAATTAACATGTTTAGTCATTAATACTATTATGATTCTTTAAAATTTTCACATTAAGTGAGCTTTTTGAATTAATTGATTACTTCTAATATGTGAATCATCAATTGCATTTGCATAAAATCCAACAAAAATCTATCTGAGTGGGGTTGAATTGCCAACAGTAAGGTCCCAAACCGTCTTTGGATGTATTTCCTTGCATTAATTGAAGAATTCAGTCGTTCAATTTACTATGCATTTGAATGCTGAGTTAATCAATAAGAACCATATTCCCTCATTTATGTTTATTTCTTAATTATTTTGTGCTTTTGAAGGTACTATGAACTTGGCCCAGAAGATCCACCATACGCGGCCAAATTCTATGACTGCTGTGGAGCTGAAGACCCAGATGCAGCAGGTTGCAGAACTGATTTCCATTCATCTTATGACGACAATTAATCTTTATAGATCATGTAAATTTTCTGTATGTTATACCACTGCTATTAAAATTACATAATTTGAACCACTTCAAAATCTGCACTTTTCACATTTAGAATGTGGTATTTTATAAATTTAAATCTTTTTGAAAAACATTCAGATTTTTCTTGTATTATATTGTTGATTATCCAGTCTTACTTTTCTGCTTATCAGTTGGTTTAGCACGTTGAATAAATTTAAAGAAATTATGTTGTGATCTCTGTGAAAATATTTGTTGAGGGCCAACTGTTATTTAGATATTACATGCCTAGTGCTTAAGAGACTCACATGGATTGAATTGTTCTGCAACTGCCTTTCTATGGCCTTGAAATCATGGAAAGAATATGTGCTGTAAGGATTTATGGCACTTTTTTTGCAATAAAAGAAACATTTCTTTTTTTCTTTCTTTTTTTTTTTTTTGAAAAATGGAAGATTTGCAGACATACAACCCAATTCCTATGTATTTAGATATATGATGCCTGAACTTTACTATTTACATTGATTATGTTTGATTGGTTGCATGTGTTATATCTAGTGAAATTTAGATTTATTATTTTTTTAAGCAATTAAATTTTTTGGATAGAAAAAGGTCGATTTCGAGATAATTTAATGCATATTAAGTATATGAAAATTAAGTCCATCTAAAATCTTAAAATTATGTTTGAATTTCTTAATATTTCTTGAACTGTTGATGATAATTAGATAGCTTGATTGCTATTTTTGAAGTTAGGGTGAGAAAATAAGAGATAAGCTATTTCCGAGCATTAATAAATCTTGAAGTGTTGTAAGAGCATTGGAGTTGTGCGCTTACCCGTGATATAGTGATTTGAGCGTAAAATTTTTCATGATGCGTTGCTCTTTCAGTTCATCTTTCTAGAAAAAAAAAAAGTTTTGGAGTTGCCTTGCTTTTTTCCTCCAACCAAAAATAGGTTTGTGAAGTTAGCTTGAAGATCGTTAATCCCGAGTTGAAATAAACGAGCAAGTTGTGAGCCAAAATTTTGAATCAGTTTTTTTTTTAATCGATTTTGAGCCGACCCCAAGTCGAGGGTCATCTCAAAATCGGAACTATAATAGCACTAGTGATCTTAGGACAATAAATTTAGCGAATTCAGTTCAGAGGTCATTAATCACTTGAAAACTAATTCGAAATTTGGTTCTAATTGTGATCGAATTGAAATAAATGAGCCAAGCCGCAAGCCAAAATTTTAGATCCAATTTTTTTCAAGCTGATTTCAAGCCGACCTTAGTCAGCTC
>NEWO01000114.1:202026-237964 GCA_003013225.1 Phalaenopsis aphrodite
GAATAGGTCCATCAACAAATCAAATGTTTGCACAAATTGGGTTAATAAATGCAGCTTTAATCTTAAAAATTACATAAAACTTATTCTTATGATTCAAATCAAAACGAACTCACTATCAAATGAAGATAATCTAACAAAATTCCAACCCTATTCTCTCTAACCAAAGCTTGATTTGGTAATCTCATACGCCAAGAAACAAGCAGCATTGGCAGGAACACTTCTAGCCATAGCAGGACCAAACCCTTTGTACAATCCTTTGACACCTTCCGTGGCCAAAATCTTCTTGAAGGCGTCAATAGATCCAGAAAACTTCGGGTTTCGATAGTCATCGACCTGTATCACACTCTTAATGACGTCCGTCGGATAAACTAAAGCCCAGAAAGATGCTCCGGCCAATCCTCCGGCCACCATCAGCGAACCACGACCGAGCCCTGAGGTGTCCGGGCCGCCGGCCATGCTCTTCTTGAGGGCTTCATAGACGCCAAACATGATAGCATTTCCGGGGACCTCTCGTGCTAAGGTAGGAACCACACCTTTGAATAAGCCTCTCAGACCACCTTCGGATCTCAGAACATGCCTTGCCACGTCCATGGGTCCGCCATATTTAACGTGGCCTGTAGCAGATGTGGATGATAAAGCACTCTGTGCCTGCAATCTGCTTCCTAGAGTGAGTAGAAGCAAACAAATAGGGAAATTGGGACATTTACATAACATACCACCAAATTCTATGTATTTAAATATCTAACACCTACACTTTAATTTTTTACATTTATACCACCCAAAATTTTCATATCACATAAAACATACACGACCCTTTTAATTTCAAAAAGTGAAATACACCTTTCCTAATGGCGTGCATGTAAAAATTGAGATTTAGGTGTTAGATATGTAAAAACATATGAATTCTGAGGTATGTATGTAAATCTTCCTACATTTAAATGTGGAATAACTGGTTTTTTCAAAAGCAACACGTTAACACAGGAAGCCTTGCTTATTTGGGATTTGAAAGGATAGGTATAACTGCAAAAAGTAAAAAAGTTGACAGATAAACACTTGTAAAAAAAAAAGTTCAAGAGTATGGTATGATATTTGAGTGTGACTCTATGCCTTCTCAAGCAAATACAGTAAAAGAAATCACACGTACCACATGGTGTAGATGTTTCGAAGTTGCTTGATATGTTAAATAAACACAATATGCCAAAATTCTACTGTAAGCGTCGATCATACACACAAATGATTAATCGTATCCATCCAATTTGTCTCTTTCTCAGCTGGCCGAAAGCCATACAAGGATGGTTAGATCAGATGTTAATCACAAGGTGATCTCATGGCAATTTTACTACTAATTATGTTTGAAACTTTGAAGGAAGATTTAAATACATACCATGCAAATCCTATGTATTCACATATCTAACACCTAAACTTCAATCTTTACATACCTGCCACCTTACCAATGCATTGAAATTAAAACTTGAAATGATGCTATTTTTGATATGATCTAAAAAATTTGGGCGGTATGTAAAAAAAGCAAAATTTAGGTGTTGCATATGTAAATAAATAATAATTGGTGATATTTATCTAAATGCCCCAACTTTAAAATGTCTTAACATTTGAGGAGCCACATGTTTTATTAAGGAAAAAAAAAATTGTGACAGCAAAAAGAAGCAACCATTACTAACCTGCACTTAATTAGTTCCGTTGGGCAAGCTAGAATTGAAACTGCAACTCCAGCACCAGCGCCACATATGATCTGCTGCTGAACTGTGAGAGGGACGCCAGGTTCAGACCTCAGTAAAGCCTCCATTTGTCCTCTCACGGTAAACAAAACGGCGTTGAAAGCTGCAACAGTGGCAAGAGGAGCTCCCATCCCTTTGTATAAACCCCTTGGGCCTTCTGCTGCAATTGTCTGCTTAACAGCGTCCATTGCTCCAGAAAACTTGGGCACTTGTCCGGGAAGTGGGGCTGGCTGGCTCTGGAGCTTGACTTTTACAGTGTCAAAAGGGTGCCCAACAATCAATTGCGCTGCACCTCCCATAGTACCAGAAGTTAAATCCTTAACCACATCTGCCATCTGCAGTACTACCAGTAATTAGCAATTATTTAAATAATATATAAATAATTTTTAAAACAAACCTTGAAATTTTGTTAAAATATTTCAAAAATAATTACTCCGTATTTTATAATATTTAACTAACTCAATAATTATAAGTATGGTAATATTAAATAAACCACAACTTATCATGCTGAAATTTATATTTTTAATGCATAAAAATTTATGGGTGAAAAACCATCTTAACGTTAAAAAAAAATCTATCATATAGTGAAAAAATATTTTTATACAATCCTAAATAATATTTTTACTTTAAACACAAAGGGTTGGGGCATTTACATACATAACACCCAATTCCAATGAATTCACATATCTAACACCTAAACTTTACTTTTTATATTTATACCACCCAAATCTTTCATATCACGAAAAAAATATTTTTAATTTTTAAACTGCGAAATACAGCTTTTTATGAATTAATAAGGAGACATATATGTAAAATTTGACGTTTAGACGTTAGAGATGTAACTACATAGGAATTAAGTGGTGGTATGTATGTAAATCATCCCGATAAATTTTAAAGAGAGAGAAGCTTTAAAACATCCCATCCAGCCATCTAATTGCCAACTTCTTCCAACGAAATCATTTAGTGCCTTCTAATAGCAAATGGAGAGGGATAGTTGGAGCTTAGATGGAAGTCACACCTCTTCGCCAACAAGGCGACAATGATGTTCTAAGATTATTCATAAAAAAATTAGAACCAAAAGTCTTAGGCTAAAAGCCCTTAGATGAAATGCATTGGAGAGCCCATTCAAAGCAATAATCAAAGCATACCTCCAATGTAAAATTTTGCCTCTATTATTGATTGGTCAACTTCGTTTTCTCTACAGTAGAGCATAACAACAATGAAGATGATGAGTTGTAAAAGTGAATAGGTTGAGCTCTATCCATGGTCTTTTGTTCAATACTTCGTCTTAGAAGTGAATGGAATTTTTGCGGTTTAGAGAATGTTTGGTGGATCTATCACAAAAATATCATATTAAAGCGCACAATCAAACTGAGGGTTTCAAACCTAAGGTTTTTAAAAGTGTGGACTAATTTGAAGTGGTCAATTAAGAAATGCAGGACCCGCGTATAATTTACCCAAAAAATTTAAGGCTGAAAAATAATTGAGAAAAAAGGTAGATCAAAGATAAAATTGTTAAATGTCATGCAAAAAAATCTCCACAAATAGGTTTAATAATTCATGTAACAGTCAACAGAAATGAATGAGAGAGAATTAATAAAGCCAACTGCATGTGATTGATGTAAGACTAATGATGATGGTGATAACATTGAGCACAAATTTAGAGAAAGAGTCTTAGAATCATGTTGACAATTGATGATGAATACTCTAAATTTAGACAACGCAGTCATTAGATCAAAGTGACATCTAGCACTCCATTATAAATCAACGACATAATGATATGAAAATAAAAAGAAAAAAAACTGGAAGGTCAAACACCTATCAAGATTCGGCTTCAAATAAACGATAACCAAAATTTGATTTCCAAGAAAAAAAGACAATAAAATTTTGATTTCTGATCAAATAAGAATTGCTCTCTACACCTTCGCGATGTTTCTCTCTTTGACTTCAAAACTAAACAAAGAAAGAAAATAAGATAATTAACAATGTTTGATGCAAAACTACAATTTCATAAATGGGATCATTATGTGTTTAATGGCAAAACCAGTGCTAAAGTTATGATTTGCATCGCATAACATTGATCTTCATTCTTGGTTCTTAAACATCAAGTCAGCAACAATTCAGTGAACTGAAAATCCACACCTCTTAAAGAAACTTATGGCCTGTTTAAATTTTCTATAATTTTATGCCATTGGCAAACATCGCTATGTAGTTCTACTAAATCTTTAAAAATTAAATATTTTAAGAAAATTTTAATCCTATTCTATGGACATTTGGATGTGGCATAAATCAAGTGACATCAAGATGTCCGGCTATTTAACTCCTGAAGAAAAAACACAGCATGATAGGTAACATTGACATCTTATACTAACAAGTATATAAAACTAAACCAAACAACCTTGTGCCTTAATTTGTACATGAGAACTAAAGGAAAAAAATAATAATTTAAAAACAATTCGATTATATCTAAATGACATCCACAAATCAAGAACTTGTCCAGGATCAACACAGCCTAAATCATGGAAGAAATGATACAATCTAAATAATCAAACTAAAGGACGTTACGAGAAGAGGCATTGAAAGAGAAACACAGAACTCACTGTGTTTAAGCCTATTTTACATAAAAAGTTGCCCTTATCACAAGGCAGTCAATCTTATTAAGCAGAGGAATACCACAAGAGTGATCAACGACAAAGAAAAGAAATAAAAAGAGAGTGTGATGTGTCTGAGACAGATGAAGCAACAATGACCATCTGATTGGGTGAATTCAACTGATGGGAGGAGACAAAAACAAACTTCAGATTTCACGATGAAATAGGGTTGGCAAAACAGAAAGAATCTTCTTCTCTCGACTGCATGAAATCCTCAGTGATAGGTGTTGCAGAAATTTTCTGGGACGAACACAAACAGGAGTACTTGATCATATCCATGAAAGTTATTTTGAACAGTCAAAATTTGTATATATATCTATCTTTATAAATATATAGGTGAATATAGATAGAGAGAGAGAAGAAGAGAGAATGATAAAGAGAGAATTGGTATGTTTGGAGAAAAATGGTGCTCCAAAGCCACAAAGCTGACATTTGGTTAGGGGCAGCTCTGCCCAAAATTTAATAATCAAATCGATTTACAAATTTTAAAGTCAGTTCACTAATTAAAACTCTCACCCCTCTCTATTTACATATAAATTAAAAACAAATTTGGAACGACATTTCAAATTAAATTTTAATCAAATGAGTAATTAAATTATAGAGCATAATTTTTTTATAAATATAATATAATATTATTGATTAGTTATATATGATTACTAGTTCATTAATATTATTTCAAATATGTCCAATAGTGGGATTCTTTCATTCATTGTGTTGAGCATTGTATGAATTGTTAAACCAATTTTGTTGGATTTTTTTTGCATGAATTTTAATAAAGTTACAATAATTTACTAATTTTCTTCAACTCTAGAAATTCAATACACACCCTAAATGCTCAAAAGGCGAATTTAGCAGTCAAGCACAAGGCAAACACAGCTTAGTTTAGGATAGATTTATCAAGCCAAGCTCAAGGTGGACACGTTAGCAGGGTTAAAAAAAAAACACGTCAACGAAATTTGAAGTAAATCTACCAGAGCGGATCAAGGCAAATATGCCAACCATGTTAAAGAAATACTTGCCCGCCTAGCTCAAAAATGAACTCATGAGACTTACAACAAACTTATCAAACTATGCAGCCTCAGGCCCTCAACAAAAGTTGTCAAATCCCATAAAAATAACATAATATTGGACATGGTCTTAGTATAAGGTTTTGAGAACTAAAATATAAAACCATTATGGAAAAAATCACTAGCTTGAATGGAAAGCCGCAAAAGAAATGCAATGTTCGGAAGCAAAAATGAATAAAAGGAAGAATTATGAGAGAGAGGATATTACCAAGTTTTAAAGAACAAGTTATGTTAACTCTATTAATAGGATTTGCATTAGCCAATAATTTTAAGAACTTCTCATCCTTTCTAATTATATTCATGATTACTGCATCAAGAAAATTGAAAGAGTTCAATTTCTTGAGCTTATAGAAAACAAAAATGTTAGTATATAATACAACTAAAATAAGTCATCTCACATAATTATGCCAGATCTATAGGTCTTTGGGCAGCATCCAATTTGCATTCTTATTAAGTAACATATTAAATTAATATGCTACATCAATATAAAATGAACTTAATATAAAGATTATTTAAATTCTAGAGCAATAATTTCAATAAATTAAAAGATTTGTAATGTTACTATTTAACCATGTAATGTGAGTATTCTCGAATTATGCTATGATTCCACTGCACCTTCTTATCTCCATCTTTGACTAGTTACTTACTAATATTGATATCAAATTGATGTTATTGTAGCTATCCACTACGGTCTATGTGATGAACTATAAGCTATGTGACTCACTGTTACTATAGCTTCCAAATATGACTTTTGTAGCCAATTGACGTTATTGCAACTCCCCAATATGGCTAATGTGACCAACTACGGACTATGTGGCTTACTACTACTATAATTTTCAACTACAACTCATGCAACTAATTGTTACTGCAGCTTCCCACTACAACATATGTAACCAACTATGACCTATGTGACTAGTGTGGCTAACTGTTACTACAATTGCCCATTATGGACTATGTGACCATCTATGACCTATATGACTAACCGTCATTGCAAATCCTAACTACAGCCTATGTAACCAACTACGACTGTTGCGGCTCACTGTTACTACAACTTATAACTACGGTATTTGTGGCCAATTAACGTCATTGCAACTCCGCGCTACAGCTTATGTGACCAACTACGACCTATGTGGCTAATTGTTACTGCAACTCTCATTACGAACTATGCGGGGAACTACGATCTATGTAACTCACTGCTACTGCAACTTCCAACTATGGTCTTTGTGGTCAATTAATGCTATCGCAACTCCCGACTATGACCTATGTGATCAATTGATGATATTGCAGCTTCTCACTACGACCCATGTGACCAACTACGACCTATGTGGCTCATGACTACTATAGCTTACAATTACAAACTTGGTGGTCAATTGGCGCTATTGCAGCTCCACATTATGACATCTATGATTAACTATAACATATGTGATCAACTATGATCTATATGACTCACTGCTACTGTAGTTTCCAACTATGGTTTGTGGTCAACTAGCGCTATTGCAGCTCCTCACTCCGACCTACGCGACCAACCACGACATTTGTGAGAAATTGTTATTACAGCTACCAACTACGGTCTCTGTGATTAATCGATGCTCCTACTACTATCAATAAAATTATATATAGCCAACTATTATTACATATTTCAACTAAGGCCTCTACAATAAATTGGCGTTATTATAGCCACCGACGATAGCATTTGTGGCAAACCACCCCTTTTGTAACAATCAACTATAACCATTGTAACCCAATTGCAATTATTATCGTCAAAAACTACAGTTGTTTAAGCCCAACTATGACTATGAAAGCTAGACTAATAATGTACAATTGTAATTATCAAATTTGTAATTCTACATTCCCTAATTCAAGAGAAGATTGGACCTATGTACTTACACTCACATGGTAGATTACTTTGACTAGGCTAGACCTCGTGTTTTTCCACTTTTTCAGAGTTTTTCCACATAAAAAAAACTTGGTTTCCCCTCCTATTTTATTTCTTTTACCTGTGTATGTGTTAGATTTTCGTACAATGCTGAGACTGTTAAATTATCACTCTACCGCCGCATATATTCCACCGCGCAACAATTATTATTATAGTATTCACTCAACTCAATCAAAAACAATCTCAAGGGATCTATCTAGCATTGTGATTGATCGCAAAATTTGTTTTTTGGAATCCATGAATTCCTGGACAACTTAAATCCACTATAAGATTTTAGTCAATATAACTTAAGTTATACATATTCACTCAGACACACACACACACACACACACACACACAAAACAACAAATTAAGTTATCAAATGCAATTAATCTGTCTTATTATAACTATGTTGATCATTGTAAAAAAAATTCAAGGATTTTTTTAGCAATATGATGATTAGCAGCATAACATATTTATATGTTCTTACCAGTATGGATTCTTAGATTAATCTCATTAAACTACATAATACCATTAAAATAAAGTTAATTACCCTTCACATGATAATAATAGATATAATGATCATCAATCTCATTATATTAATGCAACGTATAATTAATCCCCTATCATCTACCACAAATTAAATAGTGAATAATCCTCGCACTTGACAATAATGTGACAAAAATTACAAAGTGGCACTTGAAATAGGCAGGGAGGTAATCCTACAGTCCTAAATTATAATAAAAAAATACACATGTGACAAATGATAATGTTAAGGATCAATTTGAAATTTATCCAATAATTCAAATTATGCAAGAGTCACAGCCAAAATCATTCATAATGATTAATAAAGTTGAGATGTTTGAGCCTACATACTTTTTATTTCGCTATTATTTAATTTAGATCTACTTCAGATGAAAAGAAAGAATTAATCACAATTGCTAGTATTTTTCCATCTTTACTATCAATCTTTCATATTGGGTTTGTGCTTCCATTTTCATCACAACTGAAATGTCTTCATATAATATCTTCTATTTTAGATTAGGATCTGCTCCCAATTACTTACAATACGTATCTTCCTCTTTTATATATAACATTATTCATGCATATTTGCTCTATTCCAAAAGGTGATCCCAAAGAAGTTCATGAATCAATTTCATCTCCACCATAATGAGCACATGTTAACTTTGTTCAAAGAATTCATTCAACTTGAAAGAATGATGTATTATTTATTCATGAATTCAAACTTATTATTTATGCTCATCAAAATGCTTGTTTATTTAATAGTCCATTTGATTAGAGTTTCATTTTTAAACTCAATTAAGGGGGTAAATAGGCCTTGTTCAATTAACTAACAAGAAAGTCAATAGTATTACTCATTAATAGGCTCGATAAAACTCGATTGATTAGCTACAAGCTGAATTCAACTCAAACTCAAACAACCATAAGATTAAACAAATCAAGATTAAACACTAACACAGATACTCAAATCAATCTTAGCTCAAATAAAATTTTGGAAAATAAGCACAAGCTTGAGCAAGCTCTTTCTCAGACTAAACTGAGTTCCTTTGCAACCCTAAATTAGACAAAGACATCTCCTTTGTAAGATAAAGAGCAATAATATCCAATGGACGCTAAAAAAATTAATAAATTCTATCCATCAATTTGGTTTGATGTAAGGGGATGAGATTTTGATGTAGGTAAAAGCAACCACAGAATAAAAATAAATAAATCAAATTATCAAGACCTGCAGCGACAACAAAGAAGAAAATAGAGCACAGCCTTTGAAAATCCAGTGCAAGCTAAGACATTACTCGTAAATAAAAATAATTCAGTAGGGATCAGTCGTAAAAGTCCAAAGTAAACAAAATTGATATAGAAACCAATAAGCCCACCAATGCTACAAACCAATAATGTCAAACTATCAAAATACAAAGAGCAAAATATTAATAAATACAAATAAAATAGACAATTAGCCAAACAATTCAATAAATAAGCATCCATGTCATTTTCTTTGTACTACTATCTCTTCTAATTACTGATTTTTTGCCTTATTATCAATTTAATGTGAATTTTATGTGTTTTTAGGGCTCATAGAGAATGTCATATATTCTATTTTTTTTCTTGCTAGAAACAAGAAATAATTAACCCAACCACAATAAATTAATGTGATGGAGAACTTGAAGCAAATAGGCATATTAAAGATTCTAAAAATTTTTTTATAAGGTCAAATCAAATTAGATGCTTTAGATCAATGCATCTTTTTTATTCATGTCACCCTTCTTTTCTTCCAAGTTTGTGTACAATAGCTAAAAGGCCAAGGATCCTTTTGACGTCTCTCAAACCCTACTTCGAAGACTTTCATAATCTGTCATGTTATGTGGAGCCCGGTTCACTACATCCAAATTGGGTGGTATTGGGCATCTTAAGAAATTATCTGTCGAATTAATTTCATGTTATTTGCTTCCTTAATTAATCGCTGCGATATAATTAAGTTCCAAATTATGCACCCGCTTCATCTGGATTCGCTAAATAAAGGCTGCCTTATTCTCCTCACCGTTGCTCCTTTTTTGGAATTCCTGAATTGCTGCTTCTTTAAATGGGCCTAAGCAGATATAGCAAGGGCTGATTCCAATTTGCGTTGGGATTTGATTCTCAAGGCTGTTTCTGATTTCTCACTATTCAGGCAAGCTACCTTAAATTCTTCTTTGGTCTGAACAAGAATAAAAAGAGCTCACAATTACAGGAAGATGTATCACCATCCAGCAGGCTTCTCTCCTTGGAATACTCTCCAGCATGAGGCTTAAATAGAATAAATAAAGGAAAATAAAGCAATCGCAAGGTTGCTTTTCTTTGAAGCCGTCTTTCTTCTTCTTGGTGTGACTCTCGGTTTAGAAAGAGAGAGAAGGGGAGGAGAGAGAAAGAGTGTTTTATTCTAATCGTCAAGGTGATCAATGGGTGTATTCCTTGAAGCTAATAAATCCTCGGCAGCTCCGTGGACGTAGACAATTTGGCGAACCACATAAATTTGTGTGTTTCCACTGTGCTTTTCTATTTTACAATTTTTCTCGATCCGTTTTTTTGCTTTACTGTCGTCGTTTTTCACAACAACTAGTATCAACGATTTGTTTTGAGGCTGAAAGAAAAAACGATGGACGGAGATGAAGTAATGACATCGGGGATCGAGATGTTCAATGACGCAGATTTTGGTTACTGGAGGATGCAGATAGAAAACTAACTCTATAGGAAGAAACTTCATCTGCCGTTGTTGGGAAAGAAGTCAGAAAATATGGACGAGGCGAAATGAAATCTGTTGAATCGATAGGTTCTGGGGGTTATCCGACTAACCTTGTCAAGATCTGTTGCCCATAACGTCATAAAAGATATGACTATTGCAGATCTCATGAAGGCTTTATCAGGTATGTATGAAAAGTCATCGGCGAATAACAAGGTGCACCTGATGAAAAATGTTATTCAACTTGAAAAAGTTTTGTTTGTTGCTCTACACCTGAATGATTTCAATACTATCACAAATCAATTGTCGTTTGTTGAAATTGATTTTAATGATGAGATAAGTGCGCTGATACTGTTGGCTTCATTGTCAAATAGCTGAGAAGTCATGAGAATGACAGTTAGCAGCTCTGCAAGTAAATATAAACTGAAATATGATGATATTCGTGATTTGATTTTGGCTGATGAGGTGTGCAGGAAAGATTCTGGCAAGACATCGGGTTTGAGTTCTGTACTGATCGTTGATTCCAGAGGGAGATCACAAGACATGAACTCAAACAAAGGAAGATCAAATCAAAATCTAGTCAGCAGACAACCTCCTGAAATTGTAGCAAGGTTGGCCACATAAAAAGAAACAACAGGAATCCTAAGAAGAAGAATGATTACGTTAATGTTGTAACTGAAAAAATACATGATGCGCTATTGCTGACATTTCACAGTTCTGTTGATGACTGTATACTGGATTCAAAGGCTTCCTTCCATACATCTTCCCATCAGGAGTTGATGCGAAACTATGTTGCAGATGACTTTTGGAAGGTACATCTGGCTGATGGAAAAACTCTGAACGTGGTGGGAAAGAGAGACGTTGATATTGTACTTCCTAACAAGAGCAAATAAACTTTGCAAAAAGTCAAGCATGCTCTTGAATTAAAGAAAAGTCTCCTTTCTGTTTGGCAGCTCAATACGAGTGATCATTCAGTAGTCTTCTCAGATAGTACTTGGAAGGTTACTAAAGAAGCATTAATGCTGACTCGGGGTAAGAAAGCTGACACACTATATATGACTACAAGTTTACTCAGACGTAGGCACATGAGCCAGAGATCTATTATGGAGAAGCAGAAAAAAGTCAGTTTCCTAAAAAGTGGCAGAGCGCCAAAGGCAGGAAAACCAGATCTTGTACGAACAGATGGTGGAGAACTAGAGAGCTATGAAGAAATCTTGCAAGATAAAAGTTCGAGCAAGTGGGGGCTGACAAAACTTCCACCAGGAAAGAAGGAATTGCATAACAAGTGGGTGTACCGAGTGAAAACTGCGTTTGATGACAGTAAGAGGTACAAAGTTAGACTTGTTGAAAAACATTTTCAACTGAAGCAGGATATTGCCCATGCAATGAAAGTTGTAAGCACATTCATGAGTAACCCAGGAAAGAGCTTGGAGATACAATGCTACGTTGACGTCGATATGTCAATTAAGAGTGTTACTATTGAGAAACTGAAGTTGTGTGCAGCTTCAGCTGGTCTTCTGGCATGAAGACCGAGGTTTTGAGTTGTAGAGGTGGAGAATAGTGGAGGATATCATGTTTGAGAAAAAAGAACGAAAGAGTCAGTAAATGATGCAGTTAGTGTCTCAGTCTCCGGGTGGGAGAATTGTTATGTTATGTGGAGCTCGGTCCACTACATCCAGATTGGGTGGTATTGTGCATCTTAGGAAATTATTTGTCGAATTAATTTCCTGTTATTTGTTTCCTTAATTAATCACTGCGATATAATTAAGTTCCAAATTATGCACCCGCTTCATCTGGATTCCCCAAATAAAGGTTGCCTTATTCTCCTCACCGTTGTTCCTTTTTTGAAATTCCTGAATTGCTGCTTCCTTAAATGGGCCGAAGCAAATATAGCAAGGGCTGATTCCAATTTGCGTTGGGATTTGATTCTCAGAGCTGTTTCTAATTTCCCTCTATTCAGGCAAGCTACCTTAAATTCTTCTTTGGTCTGAACAAGAATAGAAAGGGCTTACGATTACAGGGAAGATGTATTACTCTCAAACGGGCTTCTCTCATTGGATTACTCTCCGGCGTGAGGCTTATACAAGAGAAATAAATGAATCGCAAGGTTGCTTTTCTTTGAAGTCGTCTTTCTTCTTCTTGGTGTGACTCTCGGTATAGAGAGAGAGCAGGGGAGGAGAGAGTGAGAGAGTGTATGAGAGTGTGAGAGAGTGTGTGTGTTTTCTTGTGATCATCGATCATCTCGATGTTCTTCGAAGCTAATAAAAGACTCTGCAGCTTCGTGAATATAGACAATTTGAGGAACCATATAAATCTGTGTGTTTTTCTATGCTTATTTTATTTTGCCATTTTTCTCGATCCGTTTTTTTCGCTTTATTGTCATCGATTTTCACAACATAATCAACCCTCACAACTGAATATTTTATGCCAAGATGCCCTATAAAACACAAAATGAAAATCATTTAATATCGAGCCATAGCAAAACAAAATGCCCGTACAAGAATGCGACAAGGAATTCACAGAAAATTTCGAGCAGATACCTAAAAACAAAATAATTGTATCGAGAATGGAGACGGCATACTGAAAACCCAGAACTATCATTATATTACTACACCAGGTAAAGGCATTAAAGATTGACCAAATATCCTAACTTTAACCAGTAAATACCTCACCCCTATGATCATTTTCTTAACCATCTAAGCAGCCATTGCCCATCAACCCAACCCTAGACTCACTATAGAGCCATGTTTACAAGATTTATTTCTAATAAAAACAGTTCAACAAATTTCAGGACAATTAACGAGAACAAGTATCTATCTTGATTCAAGTTATTCTATCAGCATCCAAACAATCATTGGGGTTGTTTGGCAGGAGGATTTGAGCAGACTTTAACCTAAATCCTGCCAAATAGCAAAAATAGCTAAAAATCCTACAGAATCTGCATTCTCGGATTGAATAAATCCAACTGGAATATGGATTTACGGGATTCAAAGTAGCTGAAGAGCGCGAAGGGCTGGTTGGGGAGAAACACAAAGCTTACCTTCTCTTCTTCTTCGTTGAAATCTTCTTCACCTTCCCACACCGCTTGTCACGTCAATGTCCTCTTCACCTCGCTTCGGCCGCTACTTCCTCACTCCTACCCGAAGCGAAGGAGAGGGGAGCACGACCGCGACCTCCACAGTCGGAGCGAAGGAGAGGCGGCTGGCTTCGGTGGGTTTGGTTGGACGAAGGAGAGCGGAGGCAGTAGAGAACGAGAGGCGAGGGTTATTGGGATTATTTTTATGTTTTTGTTAAATATTGATAACTTCAAAGTCATTAAATAATGGATTCTAATAGAAAATGCTGATTTAATCATTAGTTAATTTTAATATTTAATAGTAATCTATTAAAATTAACTTAAATAAATTAATTATGTTAATACCTCAATTTAATTAAATAAAGGTTTTGTGTTTAATTAATTTTATATATTACTCATTAGTAATAAATTAAATATTTACACCACACTAAAAATAATTCAACATCTCTAATAACTTTACTAATATTAATTAATGGAAATTTTGATTAAATTTGATCATCTTAAATTAATATTATTATCAATCATTAAATTATTACTTTATATGATATAATTTTATTAGTAATAATTATTATTAAATTTTCTTGTGAGCCAACCAATTTAAATCCAGAATTAAGTAGCCAAATAACTTATAAAATGCTAGTTGGATTTAACAGCTATCCTACCAAATAATTTTGAGGATCTATCTCAGTATTTATCATAGCTAAATTTACAAGATTTATTAATTTTTTAAGTTTTTGTGTTAAACAATACACATAACCAAATGACTCGACCTTGAGAGATATTTGGCTGCAAATAGAATTCAACTAGTTACCGTAGTAAAATTTAGTAAATTCATAATCATAAATTAATTTAAATGACACTACTCATAGACTTAGTAAATTCGGATTTAAGCTGGATGGAAGGTAAACTTAGGACCGTGAATCCTTCATAAATCGAAAGAACTCTATTTTTGACTTTGGCATGATTTAAATAAGTCCGTTTCTCAGAAAACAGGCGAGCCATTTCCTGCAACATTAGAATCATCAACATTTGCCATTTAACATTAGACAGACAAAACAGTAGCATCAGAACTTTTTTAGATTTTTGTATGAGCACATTGAGACTTAGAAACAGTTACACTAAGAATTACAATAAGAACTTCGGCCTTCCCCCTCTTAATATGTGCACAAAGCCGTGAATCTACACTAAAAAAACCACCAGTTAAAAGCAGCTGGTAAGAAAAGGAGAAATATTTTCTGTAACTATAAACAGATGAGAAGGGCTCTAAAATTCTCCCTCAGAACACCTCAGCGATCAGCAATACAATGAGAAAATAACACCCAGGAGTTCCATTTCAAGGGTTGCTAAATCTCCCAAACAGAAACAATGGAGTGTTGGCTGAAGGTTTCTCAGGCAAAATAGGCTCTTTTTCTAAAATGCATTTAGCTGATCCCTCCCTCTCCGCTGCAGGAAAAGCAAGAGATAGAGAGAGAGATGCGGATAAATCATCTCCATCATAACCTGAAGAACCAAGTTGGATATGCTGCTTGCCTCCAACTGATGTGAATGGCAATGGTGATGCCATGGGCTTAGCCAATTTACTCTTTCCTCCAAGGGCCAGTTCTAGATCAGGAGAGCAAGATTCTGGGATTGCTTCATCATCTGAAGATGGAATATGTATGATGTTGGCGGATTTGTTGTTCTGAACAGGACATAAATCCGTTGGGAAGAAGCATCTCTCTGTAGTTCTGGAGCTCTCAAACAGCACAGGTTCACGGTAGATCTGTTCTTCCATCTGCGGGCTCAAAATGCATGAATATAATGGGTGTATTTTGGAGGAGAGCCTATTGCTAACATTAGTTTCAGTGACACTATCAGTGGCATAGCAGTTCTTCTTTGGCTCCCTTTCATCCTCACTCGACAACAGTGATCGCCCGCGTTTCTTGTTATTAAGGCGCTCTACGTCTAACGCAGTTTGTGTTGGATCATCAACATCCATAATAGCTACACTAGATGTTGAACACACTTTGTCTCTCAAATTTCTTTCAATTCTGCCGAATTCATCGCCTGTTACTTTAAATGGAAACAAATGAGTAGAATCATCACAAGAAATGAAGATATTGCACTCTCTAATGATTAAATGAGATAAAATTTCACCTTGATTGCAATTTAAAGAATTTAGGGGTACAGATGAAGCTCTTCTAAGGCTAGATTCTTCTCCAGTATTATACGCAAATGTAGACAAGTCAATAGTATTTCTGTTGGTGCAGTCACTAACAAGCTTTCTCTACAAGGACAACGGTGCAGGTCAGGTTGTATTTAGATAAACCACATTAAAATGTGCAAAATGGTGAATCGTTACACTGTAATTGTGCGGAGTTTGGAACAAGCGTGCTTCTGATAGATTAGAGGTATCATTATCTAGAAAGTGAGTATTATGAAACATGATTTACGGTGGTTACTATCAGCTTGATATAATGCAGTGGATTGATTAAGCGTAGAACATGAAATGAGTAAAGCCCAAAATAGTCTCCCAACTATTAAAAAGTGCCAAATTTAGCCAGAATTTTAGAATGCTCTAAATTGGTCCTAAATCATATTTTTCGTTATAGTTAATAGTGGCATGCATGAATTAAAGGGTATTTTCATCTTTTATGTAATTATTCAAAGTCCATGTGGTTTGTATATAAATTTCGTTTTTATATGTTTTGAAAATTATAAATTTTAATTTGCATTAAAAAATTTCTTCACAGCAATCATTATTTTTTTTTTCAAATAAATTTTTTTACAGATGAAAGTCTTGTAAAATAACTATTTTTTTCAAATGCAATTTACAAATGATTCCTATTTTCAAAATATTTGTGGTTCCAATCCTTGATTGTTATTTATATATACTAGCAATTATAGATTGGAACCACCAGATAATACAACTCTGACTCTAAAAACTGATAAATATAGATGAAAAGTCTTTCTTATCATTATTTATATAGAAATAGGATAGTATCAAAAAAATGAAGTAAAACAAGATAAGTTCCGAAAATCTAATCGCCTCAATAAAAATAATAGAGGGTTGCCAAAAAGGCTAATCCCTGCCTAATTAAATAAATAAAAATAAACACAATCATGGGTAGCTTGATCAAATCAATTTAGTCCCCCGACTATTAAAAAGTGTCTAATTTAGTCCCAGAGTTTTAGAATGCTCCAAATAGGTCCTAAATCATAATTTTCAATTAAAGTTAATAGAGACATGTATGAATTGAAGGGTATTTTTATCTTTTAGATAATTACTCAAAATTTACGTGGTCTTCATATAAATCACTTTCTTATTTGTTTTGAGAAATTATAATTTTTAATTTGCATTAATAAACTTCTTCACAACATTCATCACTTTTTTTCAAATAAAATTTTCTACAAATGAGAAGTCTTGTAAAATAACTATTTACAAATAATTGCTTTTTCAAAATATTTGTGGTTCCAATTCATGAATTCTATTTATATATAATGAAAATCATGGATTGGAACCATCAGATAAAACTGCTCTGGCTCTAAAAACTGACTAATACAGATGAAAAGTCTTTCTTATCACTATTTATATAGAAATATGAATGTAGTAAAAAAATGAAATAAAACAAGATAAGTTTTGAAAATCTAATATCCTAAACAAAAATAAGAGGGTTGGCAAAAAGGCTAATCCCTACCTAATTAAATAAATAAAAATAAACAAAATTATGGGTAGCTTGATGAAATCAATTTAGTCCACCAATTATTAAGAAGTGTCCAATTTAGTCTCAGAGTTTTAGAATGCTCCAATTTAGTCCAAGACAATTAAAAGTTGCTCCAAATAATCCTAAATCATAATTTCCGTTAAAGTTAACAGTGACCTACATGAATTGAAGGGTATTTTTATTTTTTATATAATTATTCAAAATTTACGTAATTAGTATATAAATCTCTTTCTCATTTGTTTTGAAAAATTATAACTTTTAATTTGCATTAATAAATGTCTTTACAACAATCCATGATTAAAAGAAATATTTACAGGTGAAAACTCTTGTAAAATAACTATTTTTTTCAAATGAAATTTACAAAGTATTGTTTTTTTCATGATATTTGTGGTTCCAATCCATGATTACTATTTATATAACAATCATGGATTGAAATCACTAGATAATGCAGCTCTGGCTCTAAAAATTATTAAATAGAGATAAAAAGTCCTTCTTATCACTATATATATAGAAATATGATTGTATTAAGAAAATGAAGTAAATCAAGGTAAGTTATGAAAATCTAATTGCCTAAATAAAAATAATAGAGGGTTGACGAAAAGGCTAATCCCTACCTAATTAAATAAATAAAAATAAACACAATTATGGGTAGCTTGGTCAAATCAACTGGACTGAATATTGCCAAAAATTTGCACTTGATGCTTAGGATTGGGTCCCATTCTGCATTATTTACCCAATGAAACTTTTTGGATCATTAATTAGCAAGATTATTAAGTAGATTTTTCACATGAGATCCAATCCATACATATTATCCTCCACTAATATGCAATTATGACAAGTGCTTAGTCCTACAATCCCTTACAAAGTAGATGTCTCACCGTTCAAAAAGGTACAGAATACCTAACACAAATACACACACATCTAATACCAAAACCAGGCCCCTTATGCATGATTCCATAAGTTCGATAAGCATATGGTTTATTTACAATCTAATATTCAATGATGTTTTTCAAGATCAAGTATCAGAACCCCCCAAGAAAGCATAATAAGATTGAAGCTAGCTATAAAAAATTGTGTTTTAAGTAGCTAAAGAACT
Organism: Phalaenopsis aphrodite; assembly: GCA_003013225.1. Taxonomy (NCBI): domain Eukaryota; kingdom Viridiplantae; phylum Streptophyta; class Magnoliopsida; order Asparagales; family Orchidaceae; genus Phalaenopsis; species Phalaenopsis aphrodite. Next base: position 220,507 of record NEWO01000114.1, read on the forward strand.
TTAAACGGTAAAAGAAACTCTTAACCTACACCAACAATAAAAAAATTCCAGATGTTTCATCACTTGATGAGAAAAATTTACTTCATGAAATAATTTTTTACCGGAAAAGTTCGATCATTTCTCTCTTCAGAAAAAGAGTTTGAAGCAGACATTAGACGCATAGACTTGGGAGAATCAGTAACTGTCAGTAGATCAGCTGTTATCCCAGATGACTTCTCAACGGGAAATGAATGCTTTCCTAGTGGTACATTAGGATCACCAACCACTTGACTTAAAGAATTTTGAACAGAAGCTTCCAGTATCCTGCATGCCTCATCGGCAATGCCAGAGGATATGGGCAGCACATCCAGAGAGTCTGCTGGCTTCCCTGGTGTTATCGTAGATGGTCTGAATTCAGATAAGTTGTTCAAGTTTATACTAGTCTCTGAGTTCTGGGCCTTACAAACAAGGTTGATGGGAGGTATTGACAAATCTTGATTTGGGAGCTCCAAATCCAAATTTGGCATAGAGGATTTCTTCTGGCCACACATCAGAGGCAACCCGTATCCACTTCTAGCTCTGAACATGCCCCAGAGATAATACATCATGTTCCAACCTGCCAGAAGAACAGTACTTCAATGATCTTCCTTATGCAAACTTAAAATCACAATAATTATATACACAGAACCAATAATGCATGTCCAAATATATGAATTTCTTACGCTGGGATTTCATTGGCAACTTATTTGATGTGAATATAAGTATTTCAAATCCATCCATGCTTCCTCTAAGGGCTAAATCATTTTTGTGCAACCTATCCATTAGCCTTCTGTAGCTTCTGTCATAACTGTGCCAATCACAATAGGAAACATCAGCTGCTAATAATCATGTAAAAAACAAAATAACATGAATGAAAAATCCTTCCTACACAAACCTCTCCTCATCTTTAGCAAAGAAAAATAGAGCAATATTCTCTTCTTGTGGACCAATTCTTTGAAAATGTGATGGCCATAAGCTAATGTGAGATACTTCCTCTAAGTGGACACTGCCGGGGATCTTGATTGCTGCTTCAAATACTCTATGTGAAGCACAACTCGATAAATGAGCTTGAATTCCATCAAAATTTTCAGGGCAATTTCCGATCCCCAGAACATTAAAATTACCTCTACAAAGTTGAGAAAAAAAAAAAGAAACAGAATTATACATGAGAACAAACAAGATAATACTTTAAAGAGGAAATTACCTAAAGACCACCCGAAACTTGCTATTTACAAATTAACCACCCTCTTTACATCCATTTTTCAAATTCTCACTCAAATACCAAAATCCATAGTAAAACCTCAACTTATAGTTTTCTTTCTATCAAATTCTCATTAGTTTAATCGTGGTAAGAGTAAATACATCGATTCGGTTGTTCAAAATAAATCATCTAGTGGTTAATTTGTAAATATCAATGTTTCGGGTGGTTTGTATACAATTATCCCTAATTTAAAATACAAAGTTGGCAAAAAAAACATATCGTACTGCCATATGCATTCAAGCTTGGGAATTGCTGAGGCTCTTATAGTGTTTGCTAAAAATGGAGCCAGGTCTTGTAATGATTCCACAAAAGGCTTTGCACTCAATTTGTCAATAGGAAGACAATGACTTTGGTCATCAACTTTGGAAACATGAGAAACCTCAACTGGAAGTACAGCAGACTGCCCTGAATTTGCAGAAGCTAAGTTTTTGGTAGAATCAATATTTAAATCCTTTGAGGTGATTAAAACGCTATTTCTCTGGATAATAGCATTTGGAGCATTTTTTGAAATTGCTACACAATTCAAATCTGTTTTGGCTGCCGGAAGCTCCTCACATGCATCAGCTTTTTTACCCTTTAGCACTCCACTTCTCGATATGGCTGCCTCCACTATTTCTCTCCATTTATTATTCTTCTTCACTACCTCATTTGAATTCCCGTCAGCTGCAAGGTTATTACTAGATTTTTGAAGCTTGTTATTGGAACAGTGCTGGATCACATGTCCAGTTTCATTGCATTTTTGACAGCGTAACTTTTGGCTACCACCAAAGGATGAAAGCCTTGAACCAGTAGAACAAGGAGAATTCCTCAAGCTCTCATCCTTGCATCCAGACTCTGAAGATTGAACAGCACTATGTGGTGATACGAGTTCCACCTTTCTGTTTGATCCATCTATAGCACTGGTACTGGACAGAATGCCTTTATTTAGGGGTAGGGGTTTTTTAAGATTTTCGAATTTGAAATTTCCATCAGAATATCCAAGAATCTTAGATGAATAAAGTGCCTGTTTCTTCCCTTCATTGGAACCTAGTAGACCAGGAAAATAATGAGCTGCATAAAATAAAGCAACAATGAATAAAGTATTAGGAGAAGGTGACCACTAAACTTTTACCTAAGTCATTTGCATCGTTAAATCCTTTACTCGAACAAGGAACATCTGTTTCAGGGATGTTTTTTATTTTCCCATCGCCATGTACATGCTTAGCATCCACCTTAATAGGATGATGGCTGGTAATTACTGCTGATGGCCTGAAAATGGAGTTTTGCTTTGCAGAAATATTATTCCTTCCATCAGAACTTCTTTCTTTTGATTCTTTTGGTCCTCTTAAGCCTTCAATATGAGAAGGCTTAAATGATGAACTTTTACTCACTGACTCGGTATGGGGGCGCCCTGAGGTTGTGTTGCTAAAAGAAGTGTTTCTAGTCAATGACTTAACCGAAACCTCTTTCCTTAAGTCAATGTTTGCGGATTCCCTTGTGATTTTTTGCTTATGAAGAGGCTTTTCAATTAATGTTTTGACTTTAGGCACATTGTTTGAGTAACTAAAAGAAACTGACCTTGATAAAAGCCCTGATTAAATACATAAAAAACAGCATTACAGAAAACCAGTTAAAGGACTGGGCAGTATTTCAGTAACAACCCTAAACGAATAAAAGGAATGAATTTGAATGCTGACCTACCGTGAGGGGAATGAGGATGTGGTTGACCCTTGAATGAACTTGAGCTTAAAGACACTTTGGATCTTCGAAAAGCCTCAGAAGATTTTGTAGATTGAACTTCCGTTAATGCTGGTATGATAGCTGTATTCACTTTTTCCATTACCTGGTTCTTTAGTGAAATTTGACGAGATAAGGTCGGCTTTTTCCTTGGGCTGGCTGTTTCCATTGAAGTCCCATTCCGTTCAGAAGATTTTCCTTCCTCAGGATGGTCAGCTTGCCTTGGAGTTAAATTATGGGAGCTTTGAAGTCCCTTAGAAGGCCTTTTAATAACCAAATCAGTTGACCCAATATCCAATTTGGGTAACTTCTTAGGTAAGGAAGTGCTCAAAGCTTTTTTATTGCCTTCATTTAAGTAATTTAAGTTTAGACTTTCAGAAACTTCCTCGCATTCATCAGCATTCTGATTCTTCGTCTCTTTCATTTTACATTCTTCACATAGCCAGTCACCCTCTGGAACTTTTAGTAGCATTTGGCTCATACAGTATCTATGCAGAGATGAACAATAATTAGAGAATATAAGGGAGCAACGAGAAACAATCAGGCAATTCGAAGTTTCACAAACTTACGTATGCTCTGCACCATCACTACAACTGCTGCATATAGCAAGAAGATCTTCCCTTCCAGCATCCCCACAGATGTCACATACTTTTACCTGCAACCAATAATTTCAACGACACAAAAATATCACAATATTACAATTAGTCTGAAATTTACATCAAATAGTGCAGTGCATCATATATATAGAAGAATAGATCAAACGGAGAAGAGTGTTAGTGAGACAACAAGAATGGGAAGATATAATTTTGTAAAAATTATGAAAATTCTCAAAAAAAAATTTGAAAAAAAAATTGATGTTCTAAGCCATTGAGATCAATTGGCTGGAAGACATGAACAATTATTTTGAGTCCAGAATAACTTTTTGAAGGTTTAATCCTTATGAAAATATTTTCATACTTATTATTCTTCTTTCAATGAGCCAGCCCATTAATTAGAAAAAGGCCAACGATAATGATTAAGCTTCATCAAAGATTAATATTCACTAGTTACACTCTAAAAATACTAGAAAAATATCAGAAAATCTTTAAAACAATTACAAATATGAATTTATTTTAATAAATTCGTGGCTGCCCAAATACTTGGAAAAACCAACACCATCAGTCCATGTCGGTAGCCATGCTGGCATGCATGGTCATCTTACCAATTACAAGTCAAAACAAAAGATTTCAGAAATCTTCCATTAACGTTGTGATTTCGCTGAGAAGGTCTATTGTTAAACACAGATTCAAAGAACAAGTCTTCCCTTCATCTAAAAACTTCACCTCCCTCCACTGAACTTAAAATTATTCACACATAACTTGAAGTAAATAAATTATTCATATGATTTAAATTTTAAAGGCAATACCTTCAAATATAAGATCGAGATCATTGATATCTTTATTGCAAAGAATAATTGTATTAGTGAAAGAATATGATTAACATTATGAGTGTGAACATAGATGAAAGTAATAAAGAAATGCATTATTTTGTAATTATTTTTTAGAACATTGTTACTTACAGCGATAAGGAACAAGAAAGTGTTTAGGGTTATAAATACAAAGTTGAAACAAAACACAAAAAAATCAACATGTTGGTCATCAACACATAACCTTCGCAAATATCAGTCACTGTTAATTTTCATTCCAAATGATATTTCTGTAGTCATAAAAATTAGGATGTCCCCATAGAAACAGTGAGATAACATAAAATTTTAGCAATGATCAAGTTCATAGTATAAAAACAAAATTTAACAAGAAATAAAGTCGGAAGAATGTAGTAAGAAAATATCTGCCTAAACAGTCAAGAAAGTAAAGGTGCTGCAATATAACAAATAGAATAGAGACAACAAGCACTGAAAAATTGATAATAGAGTTGACAAGAAATTGAAAAGGTGTTTTTACATATTAAGGTCCTCAAACCATACAATTTACAGATAAAAACTTTGAAACTTTTAATTTACTCGTGAAGGACTCCTTCAAGAAAGGAGCGCATTTCACAGCACAGACTGCAACCCTCGGCGTGCCCCACTCCCTCTTCTTCTCGTTAGATAACTGGATAGGAGAGTCGGTGATGCATGGTTCGAGGAGGTGGCTGCGGAGGCAATGGAGGGAGGAGAGGGGGTTTGTGTGGGGAGGTGGTGATGAGGTGGCCCACAAAGGTATAGGAGGAGGAATGGGGAGCCAGAAGAATTGGGAGGGGGAAGGGGGGGAGGCGAGGAAGAGTTTTTGGAGAAGAGGAGTGTGAGGTTGGTGGGGGAGGCAAGGGAGGTGGAAGTGGAGCGAGCGATTAGGGTGGAGGGGGTTGAGGGATTGGGGGTGCTTGGGAGTGGGAGCCAAGGAGGAAGAACTTGTAGGGGAGGGAGGAAGAGGAGAAGAAGGTGGCGATGGAGTTGCCAGTGGTGTGCAGGTGACGGAGTTCTTCGAGCGGATCACGGAGTCCTTCCTGAGTAAATTAAAAGTTTTAGAGCCTTTATTTGTAAATTGCATGGTTTGAAAACCTCTATATGTAAAAAACCCAATTGAAAAAAGTGAACAAAGCCAATGTCGTAATGTCATGGAAACAATAGTGTGCGTCTAGACCAGCAAGCAGATAGGGGCAAGGCAAAAAAGCATAAGGACCCAATGGGTAGAATGGTAAGAAAAATCAGTACAAGAAATAGTAGTCCAGCTAAGTTTTTCCAATTCTTACTGCTTTAATTGTTGAATTGAATCAAATTAATATTAATCAAGCATGTCTAAGCTAATATGTCTAGGCATAACTAGTATAATTCATACAGATTAAGCTGCAAATAATCACAAACTTTTCATGCCAATATATAAGGTTATTTTCATATCCAACATATATAATAGACACAATCTCATCATCCATAAAGCTCTAAAAACAAGCTCTAAACGTAAGAAGCGGAAGAAAAGAGAGGAGAATTCAGGGTATTGAATGTGGGCTCACAAAATAAAGTCAAATCAAATGCATTAAGAATTAGACTAATACCAATAATTTATGACATTTCTAGTTTGTAAGTCTTAGTCTCAATGCATGAAAACATTACATGGCCCCACCTTTCTTGCAATTAATTTCTTAAAATTTCTTGTAAAAAATCTTTCTCGAATTAGACATGTCATCATCTTATCATTTGGTTAAAATTACACATATATCATGTTCGCATCATAAATAAGCTTATATTCATCATAGTTAATTGTTAGTGTTAAGCAACTTCAATAGAACTTTCATCAAAAAGTTGAACAAAATCTATGGGTTTTTTATCTATTTTTTTTAAATAATTTGAAACAAACTAAATCCCATTAACCTATTAAGATTGCATTTCTATACAAACTCGACCATAGATAGTACCCAAATATGTATTTTTTTAATCATCAGTGTAAAAAATTACATATACTCTTATTGTAGAGTTTTATATATATGTAACCCTCATATATTTTATCTCTCTGTCAAATATAATCATTTTAGGAGATTTGTAAAATTTAATCATTTCAGTAAATTAAAATTTAGTTGTGTCAGATGTATAAACAATTTCGAACGATAGAATAAAAGAGTACTTTTTAAGAAGTTATCAAACAACACAAAATTTTCTTCCTTCATGTTTGTGGCAATCCTATAAATAAAGCTCCATGGACCATGCTCACATCCTCCCAAAGTGTACATGGAATAGATAAAAATGCATAGAGCCTAAAATTACATTTATTTCCTTAATCCGTTGAGTACGTTTCGAATTGTGACAATAAATGCACAACATATCAAGTTAAACTAGGCCAATAATACATATCCCTGCTCATGACTACAATCATATCTTAACGAAAATGCCTTGCAACACTACCATATGGAATTCTAAGAAAATTAAGTCTCACAAAGTTGAATCAGGGATACAAACTTGGTTTCCATTGAAAAAAAACTTTTCTTAATCATGAAATCCTTATTAAACACAAGAAAAACAAAAATTAAATTGAGATAAATCTTATTAAAGTCCTTATAATTGATGTAATCCTTTTTAATATTATCAATAACTACTTTTTGTTGCCACCCCAAATGTCATGAAGATGGGATTTATTATGATGTGAGTGGAGGTTCGAAATCAAAGACCTTGGCACTAACTTCTGAGACCCTTAAAAACTGAACTAACTGGCACCCACAAATCAAACTTGACATGATGTGAAAAATGATGGATATAACTTCTAATGCATTAGTGGATTTGCTATCAATTCCAGTATATTATGACTGTATTTTAACAATAGAGTGTACTCCTATAAAATTTAAAGCGGCATATGTCCTAACTTCTTTTGATAAGTTAATTATTTTAAAGCTCGATAATCTGATATAGAACAAACTCCTTGAGCAAGAAAAACTATTTCTACTACTAAAGTGATTGTAAAATGGTATAGAATCTTCAACCAAAATTACAGCATTTCTACTTAGAACCATTTTACTTCTCAGTAAAATAAATAAGTAGGTGTCCATCTTGACTCAATAGTAGATGTATAACAAGAAGCATAAAAAAAACTTCAATAAAAGCAGTAAATTTAAATGCAAAAGTATTAGTCTCCCTTTTATGTCGTTGAAGGCACACTCAGAAGATTTCATGGATTTGAATTCTCCCCATTTAGGAAGATTAGTAATTAATGTTGTGACTATGTTAAATGTTTTTATAAAATGCCAATAAAAGGTAATCAAACCACATCAATTTTAAATGGTATAAACATTTGTAGGCGTTAAACAATCTCTAATTTCTTTAACATTGTCCAGACAAACAGATAGTCTGTCACTGGATACAAAGCTAGAGATAAAATAAATGGAATAATAAGAATGGTAATTCTTCAAATTTAGATATAACTTTTTAGACGGAAAATTTTATTAATGCGTAGCTTTTTAAACTGCCACCACAACTGCATTTGGCTATTGCTTTTTAAATAATTTTTTTGGTAATTGGAAGCTATTTTTTAAAATTTGATATGCTATAATGTGGTAACAATAAAAGGTAGTTGTAAATTTTTCAAACAAAATATTATGATATCCACATCAATTTTCAAAAAATTTACTTTTCCCACCTCAACTATACAATACCTTTACAAAAAGTCGTCGTCGTCTCAAAAGGATCCGAAATATTTCTCAAGTGATTTATTTTAAATATAAATTTCATCAAAGAATACAATCATTTTTTTTATAAAGGGATGCATTACATGATTCTCATAAAATATCTTAAGACATTAATCTAAAAGGAATCACTAACATCTCTGCTCAACCTCACTTGATTGCAACCATTCCTTAGATAAATCTTTGAGAAATTAGAATATATACAATCATATCTAGCATCTTATATAGTCTTGGTATAGAAAAATGAAAGTTAATTTGATTTTATCAATTGCTTAATTATCCACATGCTTTCTCCAACTCGCATTTTTCTTAGGTTTGAGAAAGATAGGTATCACACAAAAACTGATGCAGTGCCTAATAAATCTTTTCCGCAATAGCTCATCTACCTGTCGTTTTAGTTATGCATGTTTAGTAAGATTCATCCTATAATAGGGTAAATTAAATGACAAGGAAACAATGATTAAATTAATCATGTGTTGGCGATCTCTAAATTTATCAAATAATTGGTCATGATGATTCTTTAAATTCATGTAGTAATTGACTAACATCCACAAGTATTAATATGCTATCGATCATATCACATTTCAAATTAACATCTAATAAAGCATAAATTATTGCCTCAAGTATATTTTAAAAAAAAAAAAAAAGCAATTCTAGTTTAAAATATGTGAATTTAGGGTTTTGAAATGATCCTCCAATCATTGTCCTTAAATTCATAAGTACTAGACTTCCCAAAATGAGTCAAATCCCAATGTTACAATCAAGGTTAGCTAAAAAAGAGTTGCAACATCCATTACTAAGACACCACACCATATATTATCAATATAAATAGCAAGTTGAATAGTGCTTAGCACCTATACATTATGAAAATTGAAATTTAACTACCCAAGCAAATTTGTAAGCTTGTAGGTATCATTCGGCAATTGATTTCATGCATTCAAAAGTAAATTGGCAACAATATTCAAGCAAATCCCACTATCGATGATAAGCTGAAAGTGTTTCTAACTATGTATAAAAAATTAAAATTCTTTTCCAATAAAGTTCAACCTGAGGTGTGGTGATAATGCATCGCATGACATTCAAAAATTTCTCAAGCGAGGCACCATCAAAATCATTTATTTCCTTGTTGAATTCATGCATCATACCCTTAGCCATTCTCATTATCTTCTTCTTTAAGATTAATCGTGTAAGCCACCACTCACTTGACATGTGACTCGCCTGAAGACATCTAAAACAAGCAATAATCTTGGATCTTGATGTCATAGGAATTGTCTTACATTTTGATTCTTTTTTAACATTTACATTATTACCTTCGGAGTTTAGACTCCATCATTTAAGTTTTTTTTTTTTTTTGGGTGAAAAGAGGAATTCCAGTCCAATGCAGCAGCTCCTTTGGACCAAGAAATTTTTGTAGACGTTTGAAATTTAAAGTAGACTTAAAATCAACCTCATGCAAATTAATGTTATGTGGAGCCATCTCTTTTTAATGTCATGTCTAACAACTTTTTGGCTTCCTACCATCAGAATGTGCTACTAATCCTTAAACTTAGTCCATAAATTCTGTCACAACCTTTTTGCCACGCTTCAATAACTTTTATTCATAAATTAGTTTATCCTGGTAGGATACGGGTAGGTATACTTTTAATAATAGTTTCACCTCAGCCCACATAGTAGAATATTCTAACCCCAGCCTTTCCCTCTGACTATCAGCAGATGTCCGATATATTTTTATTTGTCCAGTAAGTATTAGTTTTGCAAACCTTATTTGTCATCTCCGACGTCATTTTTTAATTGAAGATATTATCAATATTCCAAATGTAGTCAAGAAATGCCTTTGGAAATGTTCCTCAATCAAAGGTAGAAACGTCAACTAAAACATTTTTGATTATAACTTCATCAATATAATAAGACTGTTGCCTATGATCATATAACTTCCATTGTTGTATAATGAATCTCAATTATTAGACTAGGTAGACCCGGTCTACAAGGGGAGGCCCCTTCTATTATAAATAGAAGGGGTGGCTTGTATGGGAGGGTTGAGGGGAAAGGAACCAAGGAGTGAGAACTAGGAGGAAGTAGAGAAGAAAGGGAGAGGCTTCAAGGATTGAGGGGAAAATCTTGGGGATCTAGGGTCGAGGTTATTCGAGAGAGAGATCGTGGCAAGATGGGAGCTCAGTGAGATCTCGGTCGAGGTGAGTCGAGAGAGAGATCTGGAGCTTATTCCTCAATGGTGTAGAAGCCTTGTAATTCTTCTCTATTATCTTAGTGGATTTAGTTGATTCCCTCCTGTGGATGTAGGTCCGAAGGACCGAACCACGCAAATCCTCTTGTTTGCTTGTGTTCTTGTGTTTGCATCTCCTTTGTTGTGATTTGTGGTTTGTTCTCCTGCCAAGATTGAGGAAAGAAAGTGTTTTTCCCACAACATATTCCCTATGATGTCAATTTTAGTTGTTTCTTTTATAATGAGACACTTTTCTCATTAAAACTAGATTCATTTTTTGGATCCAGGGAGTGCAGTTGATTAGTTTCTATCATATCAAGTTGCTCGTTAATTTGAATTAAGACAATGTTAAGTTTATCATGTTTTATTAATAATTCTTTAGTTTGCTTTGCACAATAATTAAGGTATCATCATTATAATGACCTACTAACTGACCCTAAAAATATGACCCACATCTAAGTGGCATGTTGACATCAATTTGGGCCTAAAATTGATTTGATTTAAGAAGTTTATGGGTCTTTGGTTAGTAAAGCAACCTAGGATGAGAGGCACGGTCAAAACATATAAAAACCACAAGATGCCGATTAACAACCCTTGAATCAATTAACTTTAATGTAGAAGTAACAATCACACTTCATTCCAAATGATAATTTATAGTCTCCAAAATCTAAAAAATCACAGGAAAAATAATGAACAGATATAGAATTTAAGCATTTCTCAAATTTACAATATGAAAAGGAAGTTAAGAAAATTTCACATTTTGATAAATTCTAATCACACATATTAAACCAAAAACTAAGAGGCCATTTGGGATCATTTTTTTTTTTTTTTTTATTTTGTTTTATTTAGGTTTTGATATAAAACAAACCATGTTTGGTATGGTATAACAAGTTTAGTTGTTTTTAAAAACACTCAAAATAACTTTTAGATATTTTGAGTGTTTCTTTTTAAGAAAAAAAAGCCAATTTATTTTTTAAAAAATAAAAACATGCAAAAAATCGCTAAACAAACAATTTTTAAAATAAAAGAAAAAAAACAAAAGTGATCCCAAACAAGCCCAAAATAAGTAAAATAGGAACAACTATAGCAATCACCCTAAGAACTATGACTCTTGCCAATAAAAGGAGGCTCGTCAATGGAAGTAGTTGTCCATATCTATGAAGAAATCAAAGAATACATATTAACCAAGCACAACCACAATAATGGACGACTCACATTCAATGATTTTCACATGCCTCTAAGTTTCTATTTACAACCAATAAAATACAAAAAATAAGAAACTCCAAAGAATATTCAAAATATTGACAAATACGGAAGGTGTAAGGGGCAAAATATTGACAAATACAGAAGGTGTAAGGGGTAATAACAGCTTACATGGGTTTTAGCATCACAATTATCATAACAATGTAGAGATCGGCTAATTTGATCTTATATTTGTGGTTTAACTTCAAAATATAAATCACGTGAATAATTTACATCCAGTTAAATACAAACAATAGACATTTTGTTGATCAGGCTAATCCACCAATTAGCCTCTAATATAAAATTTGAAGGAATGGTCTGGTAGCCAAGTGGCGGGCTCATGCACTTGTGTTGGGTTGCGGGGAAGTGAACTTGCCACATTAAGTGGAAATTCCTCTTTTGAAAAAAAAAGTTATGCTAAAATGAAGATTTATTGGTTAATTACTGGTTGAATGTGAGATTTCTCTTCGGTTTAATTGGTTACTTCTATTTGACAAGCTGCCCATGCAAACCACTGTGACTGATATGGCCGAACAGTGCTATGCTTCTTAAATATTGTGGAAACCCAATTCATTAAATAAAACATGTTTATGATTGTCTTTTACAATTTGCTCAAAAATATGAGTTTGAACAGTTGGAACTTCAGGTTAATTTTAAGGTTTCTTTTGACTTCATAAGGCTAATCGATGAAATAAGGCTAATTGATATACTTTAGTTAATAAAAAAACAAATTGTAACAAAGGTGATATGCTAATAAAAAACAGCATCCTCTGCTACTACCACCTGCCATTTTGTTGATATAAATCATAGTTATAAGTATATGATGACACTCGAGCAATGTTGTCTGCATAACACTAACATTAGAAAATCATCATGAACATAAAATGCTTTAAAATGACAAATATGCCCTGATGAGGGGGCAAAAGAAAAATACATGCATGGTTGATAGTCAAAAAAAAAAAATGCCAAAACCTTAGCTCAATCTCAACATGTAGAAAGAAAGCCACAACCAAACCAACGATATGTACATGTTCAAAAAAAGAGTTATAAACTCAAGAACATTCAGCTTGGTGAAAAACGAAAGCAATCTACTTATCATCATCATCAACCTTATCCTAACTATTTAAGGCCAGCATTATGAATCCTCATCTTAAATTTGTTGATTTTAGATGATGTCTCAAGTGTTGAACCTATTCTCCGTGAATAATTTTGAATAACATCTATTCATCTAAACATAGGTCTGCCTCTTGCCTTTTGAATCCTCTCCTGCTAATTTTAACTAAATTGGTTAAAAGAAGAATTTTTACGCTTATTTATGCATGTCCAAGTCAGCTAACTCTACTTTTAATCATCTTATGTTCAATAGATGTCACTTAATTTTTTCTTCTAATATAATTATTTGTTAATTTATCGTTCAATGACCTGACTCATCTTATCTTCAAAAGATTTTATAATAATTTCAAGAAGATATAAATTTTTAAATTACCCTCATTTTAACATCATTCCTTAATTTTAACTTCAATTTCCATTACTTTTAATAGTGAAATATTTCAATATCTATTTTGAGGGTCCAGGGATCAAAATGAACATTTTATATGGTATGAGACTAAAATGACCCCCCAAAAATAATCAGGGAATCAATTTAATCATTTTCACATTGTTAATTTCTTCCACGCATCATTCTTATTTCTTTCTGACAAAACTTAGATAATATAGAATAGTTTTGGCAGCATTCTACCTAAAACTATTCAAAAGTAAAGTAAAAGATAGCACTGAAAGAGAATTAATTTTCATGTCAACATGAACAAAAGCTTAAAAGCTGTGCATTTCCTAAACTACATTGCCACAATCAAAAAAGTTTACAACCATTTAACAATTATGCAGGTTAGAAATTTATTATAGCGAACCAGTTAAGAATTAAATTCAAGTTCTATAAGATAAAGATGAATGACGACAATGATTTTGATATTTTTCCATATTTTAACCGCTAATAGATCTACACTATCAAGTAAAATTGAATGTTGAAATCAAAACAATTTAAAGGAAAAAGTATGTAAATGCAAAGCACTCACATCATCCAACATAACATCTGAGTCGGAGTTTTCACCCTCAGTGATTGCTTGAGTTTGATGTCCTTGACCATTGGTAGAATCCAATATGGTACCAATTCTTTCAAGAGGGGCCTTTACATTACTTCCTTTTGAACCGCCATTAAATGATTTTTGAAGATCCGTGACACTTCTGGTTTCCCGGCACGACTCATCGATCTTCGAGATACTGGAAGAAAATCCACTTTTGATTCGACTTGGTGTAGAAACTTCATGGTCTGGAAAGGTACTGGATTTCGGTTCAGAAGAACCAGCAGTCAATGATGCAATTGAAGCTTTAACACTATCTCCTTCAACACATCTGATGTTCTCTTCTGGAGAAACACCACATTCAGATAAAGGTAACTGTGATTTCGCAGTAGAAAAAGTATTTACAGAAACAGAATTACAAATATCATCCAGTGACGATGCATTCCCAGTTACATTTAACTTCCTTCCGATTTTACCACAACCACCTTCATTTGGAATGGCCTTGTTATTCACGTTGAAAGAACTATTTATTATAATATTACTACATTCCAAGTCTTTTTTCTCCACATGTACATTATAATCGGAGCCTGAAACATTTGCATCTCTACCTTCGGATGTATATAAGATGTTATCTCCATGGCATTCTAATTCACTCTGCTCTTCATCTTGCCCAGGGGAAAATATCTGCTTCCTCTTAATGGATCGCACCTGTTCCACAAATTCACAAGAAGACACATCCTGAGGCATGTCAACATCATCAGATGCATCATATACAGTAGAGGCCCTAAAAACTGCTTTGCTGTCAGCATTCTCAAAGTATGAGTCATGGCTTGAAGTTGTACTTATTAAGTTACTTGTTTCGCTAGCTACATGCTGCAAATCATTGCAAATGGGGCTTCTGCAAATTTTCATATCGCCCGAATTAAAAACAGAAGAACTATCAGCTTCTTCTCCCCTAGCGCAAATGTTACTAGAAAAGCCGCTCTCATTCTTTGAACCTATGGCTGACATAGATCGATTATGGTGCCTGCACGATGAGCAGGGAGCTGAGCACACATTGCATGTTCCAGATTCAATCCTCATTCTTATAAAGCCTTTTGGTGACCTAAATTTCTTCTCATCCAAACAGACACCGACTTACATTTGAGAATTATAGAAAAAGAAAAATGTGGAGTACAATTAATCCGTAAAGCATTGGAGTATCATTAGAAAAATCGCCCCAACTTATTAAGCAAGTATCACAGCTTCACATAACAGTTATTTCACAGCTGCTCCATAGCACCTGAAAGCATCAGCATGTGCATTAAATTTCATTAAATATTAATCAGTGTTGCATAATCTTCAACCACACTTATGCTCCTATTAGAAAGTAAACCACTAGAAAAGGCCAAAAATCTAGGACAATTTAACATTTTAAAGAAGTATAAATCAAACATCAACAAAAGCTGCAACAAGGGATTAAAAATACTTGAAATTTAAATCAAGCAAGCACAATGAAAATAAAAATGGCGATTACTTCAGCAACAAACACAAGATATAACATTGTGCAATATTACAATTCCACCAGTGAAAACAAGCATGTATGAATCACATCAAATGAACTCACATGCTTAAAAATAAATACAAGTTATGGAAGAATTTAAAATTTTTGTAACTAATAGCTGTAGATGAAATTAGGGTTGTTATTAATCGAATCATGAGTTGATCCAACCCTAGCTCAAGAATGGCTCAAAATCATTTGGTCAAATTTATCAATCTGTTAAGTCGGGTTACAGGGTGGTTCGATGCTATCTCAATTCAAGTTAGATATGGCTTGTTATATATGATTTCTACTCCATCTAAATTCAAAACTAAGAAGATTTTGGTCATTTTTTATCTCCTAAGACAAAACCTTTGTAGAAAAACATATATACTAGCACTCATACATATATAGATTCATTATATATAAATAAATAGATACAAGTTTTCATTAATTCAAATTTAAATACATACATGAATTTATATGAATATGACTTCACTTACGCATTTTGAACCAATCTCAAGTTAGATTGATCTGAAACAGGCTTCACACAACTCAAATACCATGCCAATAGTCTTTTGACTCATCAGTTCACTCATTGACTTCAATCAAAGGCAAAAAAATATATATATATATTTTTTGGTGATCATAATCCTTCTAGCCAATTTCACAAAATTAGATGAAATTCATGTCTGAATCATCTCAAGAAACAGCAACTCAATAACAACCAAAGAACAAAAAATTATACTGAGAATAACTTTTAATTTTGAAAGTCCTAGACTTATCCATTTAAAATTCAAAACAAGCATCCTACAGGCCATTTAAGCTCTCTTAGTAAGGCATGAAAAGCTCTCCACTATGTTAATTTAAACTGGACTGCTTAAACAAAATAACAATCAAATTTTGGATGCTCTGATTTCTCCATAAATAAAATCAAATACACAACCTGAATCATCGCTTTTGAATTAGCTAAACACAAAAATGAAAATATGTTAAACAGTAAGAACAACCAAGCATAAAAAAAAAGGCTGCAGAAAAAAAAAATACCAGCAAGAAGTTGTCTTTCTGGTTCCATGAATGACTCATTTAGAATCAGTATGCAGATTTTGAAGTCTGAATTATCCACAAATTCCTTCGATTCCCCTTCAGAATAGGAATAATCTGAAGATTCAATCAAGAACTAACTTCAGAAAATATAAGTCCGCAAACTAAATAAAATAAAATTCAATAGTCGCACGAAGCAAAAATACAAAAGAAAGAAGTTAAGCGGCCGCTCCAGAACCACGGGAACCAAATAACGCCGCGCAATAGGCTTAAATGCATACTAACAAGTTGACAAAACATGCACGCAAAAATTAGCATCCAAACTCATAAAAACCTTAAAAGAAAAGCACATCACTGGCCTGCCTAGGGAACTGAAATTACAACTTTATTAAAAAAAAAAATTCTTTCTCGCACCTCAGTAAATCCTAGCTTAAACACTGAAATTAATCTTAAGAAGTTGTTGACACGCGGCCCAAAAATTACAAAGAAAAAAAAACTTTGACCCCTTGCTAAAATCCAGCAGACCCTTCGAATCCCAAAATAACAGAGAATCGATTCAAGAAAAGGGGAGGACTGAATAGAGCGGAACCAAATGATGGTCTAAGCTTAAACAATCAAACACCCATAAGCACCAAACCCTAATCTGACCAAAACAAGAACTACAACTATACATGCCTCCAGTCTCCAAATCCTCAGTGAGATCACACAGCGCCTTCAGTGTCCGCTCCACGCGCTCCCTCATCACTCAACCCCCGGCGCGGTTGCCTTCCATCAAACAAATGCCATGAAATCAACTGCACCCAAACCAGACTTCTCCGGGTCAAAAGGCGCAAAGCCAAATTCGATCGTGAGAAAACAAAATCAGAAAAGAGGAAGCCGTGAGCCGCCAAGCACGTCGAAGGGGATCTGGCTGTAGAGTCTGTTCACCGGGAAGAATGGCCGCCGAGAGAGAATTCCGAAGAAGAGAGCGAGCACGAACCCTTTCTCTGGTTTCCAATTTCGTGATTTTCCGCATAAAACTGCAAATGACCAATCACGAGAAGAAAACAAGGACGAACAAAAGACTTATTAGCATCCACCCCTTTGTAGAAATAACTATATCCATATTATTCGCATATAATTTGGTGGAAATTTCTCGGTTCAGAATTTATGGACCCAACTTTAATTAGGAATAATTATAAAACAAGCATTTAAGTGATTTTTTAATTATAAAATCG
>NEWO01000114.1:254968-294279 GCA_003013225.1 Phalaenopsis aphrodite
ATAGGTTAAGACGCGATACAAAAATTTCTCATAATCAATTTAGATTTATGTCGAGCAAGTCTACTATGGAAGTTACACATTTATTCAGAGGTTTGATGGAGAAGTATAGAGAGAGTAAAGAGGATCTACATATGTTTTTTATTGATTTAGAAAAAACTTACTAATAGGTTCCAAGAGAAACTTTTTGGAGAGTTATAGAGAAGAAATGTGTTAATATGATTTATATTTAAGTCATTAAAGATATGTATACTAGAGTTGTTACTCGTGTTCGAACAAAAAGATGATTGACCAAGTATTTTCTTATTTTAGTTATATTACATAAAGGATCGAATTTAAGTCAATTTCATTTTGCTTTAGTTATGGATGCTCTTCCTGGACATTTACAAGAGGATGTACCTTGGTGTATGCTTTTCGCTGATAATTTCCTTCTTGTGGATAAGATTAAAGAAAGAGGTTAGGAAATCCTTGAATTATGGAGGTCTGCATTAGCGTTTAAAGGTCTTCGTTTGAGTAGATCTAAAATTGAATACATTGAATGTAATTTTAGTAGTTGTAGCTCTAATGACAGAATTGTAATTATGACTGATCAAATCATTAAAAGGTGTGAACTTTTAGATATCTCGAGTCTATTGTTCAAAATGATGGGGATATTGCTGATATAATTCATGTTGGTCGGTTCGAGTGGAAGAATGCATCTGGCCTACTGTGTGATAGAAAAGTACCTCTTAAGAAAAATTTTATAATATGGTGGTGAGACTTGCAATGTTCAATGGGGGAGAATGTTAGCCTTTAAAAGAGAAGCATAACACAAAATTAAGTGTTGATAAAATGAGAATGCTTAGGTGGATGAGTGGCTTGACACTTAGAGGCAAATGCAAAGTGAATATATCAGTGATAGGATTGGTGTAGCTTCAGTGACAGACAAAATTAGATAGAGTCGTCTTAGATGGTTTGGTCACATTGAACGTCGACCATATGCTGATCTAATGATGAGATTAACTATTTTAGATTCGACTTATGTTAAGAAAGGTAGAGGTAGACCAAAAAAAACTTGGGCTAATTGTATAAAAAATGACCTTAACATATTAGAATTAAATGAAAATATGACTCCCAATCGGACATAATGGAGAAAAAGAATTCATGTAGCCGACTCTACTTTGTGAGATAAGGCTTGTTGTGTTGCTATGGTGGTTTGTGGTTGCTGTGAGAATTTTTATACATAGCACCCAATTCTTATGTTCTTACATATTTATATCAACCATATATATATATATANGACAAGACACGGGGAAAGATTTTCATACAGTATTTCCTATTCTAAATTCCATTATCATAGCTAGGGTGTCTAGGCTTATCTTGTCGCTTCTTTTTCATATGGTTTGTGGTTTACCAGTGTCGGCTCCAAGGATTGTAACTGAAAAGTGGATGATTGAATTAGATACTTCATAATTAGAATAAAATTTTTATCAAAAAATCATTACATGAATTAATTAAATTCTTGTGTAAATATCAATGGGTCTCCTGAAAGTGACACGACGTATGAACTGAATACAGTGAAATGTATATAGGGGTCGTTACACCGGCGCCCCAGTGTAGTGAAATATAAGCAAGAGTTCTCACATTTCGGACGGATGCGAGCAAATAAGTTAATATTCATGAAACTAATGTTACAATGAAGCTTTGGAATATAGATGCTCTCACAGATAAATTAATGAAATTAGTAGATATTATGGTTTATAGGAAGATGAATATCTATGTATTCAAGAAACAAAAATGAGCTTAAGAAAATTAGTAGATTTAAAATTTCTTGGCTTAATAAACTTTCTAATATTATTTGAAAACTAAAAGATGTCTGAGTGGAGATAAAGTATTTTGGTCCTCATTTTTAAAAATAAAAATGATGCATAAGAGTGTGCAAATTATATAGAATTTAAGTTGATGTGTCTTACGTATTATGAGGGAGAGTAATTGGGAATAGGTTAAGACGTGATACAAAAATTTCTCATAATCAGTTTGGATTTATGTTGAGCAGGTCTATCATGGAAGTTATACATTTATTGAGACGTTTGATGGAGAAGTGTAGAGAGAGTAAAGAGGATCTACATATGATTTTTATTGATTTAGAAAAAAACTTACAAATAGGTTCCAAGATAAGTTTTTTGGAGAGTTATAGAGAATAAATGTGTTAATATGATTTATATTTAAGTCTTTAAAGATATGTATACTAGAGTTGTTACTCGTGTTCGAACAAAAAGATGATTGACCAAGTATTTTCTTATTTTAGTTGTATTACATCAAGGATCGACTTTAAGCCCATTTCATTTTGCTTTAGTTATGGATGCTCTTCCTAGACATTTATAGGAGGATGTACC
Source organism: Phalaenopsis aphrodite (assembly GCA_003013225.1). Taxonomy (NCBI): domain Eukaryota; kingdom Viridiplantae; phylum Streptophyta; class Magnoliopsida; order Asparagales; family Orchidaceae; genus Phalaenopsis; species Phalaenopsis aphrodite. Next base: position 257,341 of record NEWO01000114.1, read on the forward strand.
TAGGTGTATGCTTTTCGTTGATGATTTCCTTCTTGTGGATAAGATTAGCTAAAGAGGTTAGGAAATCCTTGAATTATCGAGGTCTGCATTGGAGTTTAAAGGCCTTCGTTTGAGTAGATCTAAAATTGAATACATTGAATGTAATTTTAGTAGTAGTAGCTCTAATGACAGAATCGTAACTTTGACTGATCAGATCATTAAAAGGTGTGAACTTTTAGATATCTCGAGTCTATTGTTCAAAGTGATGGGGATATTACCGATATAATTCATGCTAGTCGGTTCGAGTGGAAGGATGCATCAGACCTATTGTGTGATAGAAAAATGTCGCTTAAGAAAAATTTTCTAATATGGTGGTGAGACTTGCAATGTTTTATGGGAGAGAATGTTAGCCTTTAAAAGAGAAGCATAACACAAAATTAAGTGTTGATGAAATGAGAATGCTTAGGTGGACGAGTGGCTTGACACTTAGAGTCAAAATGCAAAGTGAATATATCAGTGATAGGATTAGTGTAGCTTCAGTGGACAAAATTAGAGAGAGTTGTCTTAGATGGTTTGGTCACATTGAACGTCGACCATATGATGATCTGATTATGAGATTAACTATTTTAGATTTGACTTATGTTAAGAAAGGTAGAGGTAGACCTAAAAAGACTTGGGCTTATTGTATAAAAAATGACCTTAACATATTAGAATTAAATGAAAATATGACTCCCAATCGGACATAATGGAGAAAAAGAATTCATGTAACCGACTCTACTTTGTGAGATAAAGGTTTGTTGATGTTCTTACATATTCAACTATATTTCAATTTTTATATATAAAATTTTGTATTCACTTTTTATTAACTTTTATGTCGTAGATAATCTACAAAACTTTTAAACTCAATTTCAAGCTGTACAAATATTTTTATGTCTTTTCTATAAGTTTTGCTAATTTTTGTCTTGGTTATAGCACTCAATTTAAGGCTTACAGTTCTCAAAATTCAAATTAAGTGTCATACAAAATTGTTAATATTCTTTTATATATATATATATATATAAACCTTCAATTTTTAATGTTACACAACCATCAATAATCATATTGTAAACCCGAAAATACTGTGCAGGAATCTTGAGATAATCTAACGGTCAAAATCAAAAGATAAATAACAAAAATCTCTTCAGACAAAAAATAATAAGACATCATGAATCTGACTAACTGAAGAGCATTAGTCGATTGATCAAAAGTCAAACGACCAAAGGACCACCCAGGCCAACAAGAGATAGTCATCCATGCCAACGGCCAAACAAAGGTCTAACCCCCAACAATTCAACAAGTATCAACGCGAAACTTTCTCGACAACATGGCTACCAACCAACGCTGCTTGGTTCATAGGAACCACCACTAACAATATGTGAAGGGTCAAAGCCTTTGGGGACAACTTACGCCCTTAAACCATTTTTTGAAGTAGATGAGGACACTTAGATCAGAGGTAGCCCCTTGTTGGTGACGGACAGGATCACACTGTGGTGACGACTCCTATGCATCAAGTGCCGGCTAGAAGTGAGGAAAATGTATTCAAGTTGTCCCTGTAAACATTAACCGACACTTGGACTAAATGTCCCCCAAAAATCTTGTGTCCTTAAGAATTTTCTTATTCTTATCGTAGCTATCACTATAAAGAAGCAAGAAAATCGGAGAACTTAATATGTATACTCTAAGATGATATGCATGAATATCGAGACAATCTAATTATCTAGATCAAAAGATAAATGATAAAAATCCCGTTAGATGAAAAGTACCAAGACATTCATGAATCTGATCAGTTGAAGACCACTAGCCGGCCGAAAGGCTACCGATCGACTAAAGGTTAGATGGCAAAAGGAGCTCACCCAGAGCAACAAGCATCCAGGCCATCTACTTAACAAAGGTCCAAATTCCCAACAATCCAACAAGTATCAATGTAAAGCTCTCTCGACAGCTCCCTTAAAGATCACCAAAGATCATCAAAGAACAAAATCAGGAAAGCCAACAGGCAGCCCTAAGTCTGACAAGCTACCACACTTAAAACCGATCAGCTTTCCAAACTGATAAGCAGACCGGTGTCCAGAACAAAAAGCCAACCAAAACCAACCTAATCGACCGACCCAAGAATCTATTGGGAAAAAGCTCCAAGCATGCAAAAAAGATAAAAAAAACATGTAATGCCGCCATTAAAACATGATGAACATGTAATTTTATAATTTGTCCCTCTATTGTTCCTCTATCATCTATAAATAGGGAGACAATGTCATGATTAGGGGCTTTTTGGCTCTTTTTTCTATACCCATCCTCTGTAGGGAGAACTATGTCCCCTTCTCTTTTATAACCGTCGCTTCCAATAGATAAAATAGGTCACAGAGCTCGGGAATACCCCAGTTTGCCTCAATGGGGCAAGTTCCTTGTGCATTTTCAACTTCCCTCTCCCTCCATGTCTCTCTCTACCTCTCCGTCATGATTTTCTACCGCTTCGATACTGAGGCATTAATCATAGAATAGATCTAGATTCAACACATACAAACTCAAATTAAGAGCTCTACATTTTGTGTACATTTTGTTTGGGTAAATTCTTTTATTGGTACCATGCATAACCTTGTACATTTCTTTAAACTCAAATTATGGAACAACATGTATGTTAAGTGGCCTTAACCGTAGAGACAAAATGCAAAACCAATATATCTGTGAAAGGGCGGGTGTAGCTCCAATGGTAGACAAGAATAGAGAGTGTTTTTGATGGTTTGGTCACATTTAAACGTCAACTATCTGATGATCAAGCTAGGAAAGTAGATGTTTAAGAGTAAACTTATTTTAAGAAGGATAGTGGTAACCTAAAAAAAACATACGCATATTGTATAAAAATGATCTTAATTTATTATAACTAAATCAAAATATGACGCTCAATATGACACAATGGACAAAAAGGATTCATGTAGCCAACCCCACTTAGTGGAATAAAGGCTTATTTTTATTGTTATTGTACACATTGGTATAAGTTTTCTCTAGTAATCACATATCCAACACATAAGCTTTAATTTTTTAAATTAATACCACCAAAATCCTTCGCTATCATACTTCACATTTAAAATGTGAAAAACACCTCTTTATGCTCAAGCAAGGTGACATTTATATGAAACTTAAAGTTTAGGATTTAGATAAGTATTTACTTAGGAATTCAGTGGTATGTATCTAAATCTTCCTCTTTTCTTAATATAAAATCTTTTAAACACAATTCAAAGTTGTATCCAGTTTTTTTTACTGTACATAACTAGAGGGAATCATTTAAACTCCAAATAATCTCCGACCCATTTTCAGTGTTCCATACAACTATGCACAGCAATATAAATAAAAAATAAAGTTTCTCAGTCAAATAAATGAGTGAAAAGCCGTTTGAGCCTATAAAACATCACATTATGCAGACATTTTCAGCCAGCCAAATGGCTAAGAAATTGACTGCTACAACAGGCTGAAAGTTCGAAGCTTGGAATGGGCATGAGGCTGAGTTCTTGGAATGGGCATGCGGCTGAGTTATGGAAAACACAATAATATATATAAAAAAAACAAAATAATTAATAGAGTAATAAAACAGCTGGAAGCATTGCCTTCTCATCCAAATCCTAATCAGATTTATTTATTTGTTATTCTGAAATAAAGTCCAAACGGCAGAGAATACAGTTGATCCCCATAGTTCAATATATATTTTGTTAGCCAGTTGGTGTTATGAAGTTTAATAATAGTAATAAATAAATAATCAAAGAAAAAATGGCATGAAGTCCAAGAAATAAATGGCTAAATAATCTAATAAAAATTGTGAACTCACCTATGTAAGAATTAAGTCAAAAAAGTACAAGTGTGTCATATTTAAATGCCGGCACAAGTATGCGGCATCCCGCACCGCTCAAGCGAAGAAATAGGTGAAATTTTACTTTTTTTGAACATATAATGAGATTGTATAATATCAATTGAAAGTATATACACATAAATTGCACTCATCTTAAAGCAAATAGGAGTTTGAGACTCATCCTAATTAAACTTTGGCCAAAATATATTGATCTAAACTTCATCATCTTAGTTTCTTAAATATCTAGTAGATATGATAAAGTTTTGTTATACAACAACATGCAATCGAGTCAACATGAGGATAACGATTTGATCGATTATATACTAGCTAGGATCCATAATCTGGCTTCTCCTTCGTTTTTAAACTCGTGCACACGCCGTGCTAGACCTTAAACACAAGATTTTATAGTTCGAGGAAAAGCACCTAACTATTAGTACAAATGAGCTGCATTTATATGCATATCACACAATTCCTATGTCTTTACGTATCTCACAACTAAACTTTCACCTATTGTTGGACTCGTAAAATTCTATCGCTCTGTGATCATGAATACACACAAACATTCACCAAAACAGATAAATCTTACATCTTGTTCTTTATTGTTTCTTATAATTTTCAAGCACACATTTGGCTTTCCCAAGCAATAGGTATACACCTAAAAGTAACAATAAAAATATCATCATTGTACTGCATGAGAGACAACTGAAGTAATGCAAACTTTATCAAACATATACAAGATTCATATCGAAATTGATCTATTTTAGCAAGCGCGTATCTGATACTAATCGATCCATTTTGGCATGCAACAAATGTGTTTCAGAGGTCGCAGGCGATTGTTAAATTCATGCTCAATTTAAGCATGTTGAAATTGTGCAATGTTCAACCCTTCAGAGGTTTGAGAGCTTAAAGTTCTCTTTAAAAGCTGCATAGAGTTGATTGTTTTATGATAGTGCATCTGAAATCTGATTTCGAAGGCACAGATTGAGTTCTGCAGTACAAATTTCGTAAACCAAAATTCTGGAACTTGTTTTTAGTAAGATTTTGAGTTTGAAGATCAAATTTGAACATATTTTATCTTATTAATGGTTGTTACCTAAAGTTTCGCAAGCTTATTCTCTACATCCAAGTTGATTAAAACAAATTGTTTGTTAGTTTCGTCTTTATTTTTCTTCAAATCCATTGAGCACATCCATGTGCTTAAATCAGATTTCATAGGACAAAGGGATTTATTTGATCAACACATAGCTCTAGTTTTATGGTATATAAATCCCTCTCAGTTGTAGCTTGACGGCTAACCTCAATGTGCAATACATCGTGATAAAGCTCTGACAAATGTCTTAATATAAAAAGAAGGAATTGTTCAAAATCTAACATGTGCATTCATAACATGGGCATAAATAGAGTATTACAATGTTTTACAATTAAACAACTAAACTTCTTCAATATTCTCGTTTTATCAATAGGACTCTCAATAAGGTCCAAATCTCAACACTCACCCTTAAGATGGGTAAAATATATCCACTAAACCCATCTTGTCACATAACCTAGAAAAATCTAATGAACTAAGCCCTTTAGTGAGACAGCCAGACACTTACTCTCCAGTGGCTACATGACAGCTCCACTAACCCAATATTCAGCTTTTTTCTTGACGAAAAATCTATCAATCTCCACATGTTTAGTTAGCAATGTCGATTGCTGACTTATTATCGCACCACAGCTTCATTTGAGTTCCTTGGTCTACCTCGAGCTCAACCAACAAGGCGCTCAACCACATCATCTGGACAACTCCTAAAACAATGGCCTTGTACTCTGTCTCTGTTGTTGACCTCACTACTACAGACCGTTTCTTGCTCTTTCAAGAGCCCAAGTTGCCCACTACGAACATGCAGTATCCTGAGGTGGATGTTCTGTCATCTGCACAACTCGCTCAACCAACATCACAAAAGCCCTCAATGTCTACATGCACATTCTTCCTAAAGATCAACCCTTTCACTGGTGTACACTTCAGGTACCTCAGAATCTGATACACTACATCCATGTGGTCATTCCTTACGTCATGCATGTAGCAGCTCACCACACTCATTGCAAAAGAGATGTCGGGTCGAATGTGACACAAATAGATTAGATGACTCAAAAATCTCTTGTACCTCTCACGATCAATCGGTTCTCCTGCCGTTGCACTCAATTTAGACATCCATAGTAGAGAGTGGAGTAGGAGGATATGAGAAGAGTGTGGATGAAGTGTTGCTGCTACATCATAAAAGCATGAAACACTCTTGTGTTTCAGTTTATTAAGTCGGTTGCATCCTTCTTTGTATGAAAAGTCATATAAACAAAAACTTATTTGTGATGCTTGTGAGTTTGGCAAGCTTACTAGGAGATCTTATATAAGTTACGAGAATAGAAGTTATGGTATTTTTGACTTGATTTATTTTGAAGCTTAGGGAGCTTATTTTACAAGTTCTATGAGTGATCATTGATATTTAGGGTTCTATTGATAAAAAAGGAATATCGAAAAAGTCTAGAGGTTTTTTGTAAAATCTTGTAATATTCTAATTAAGCCCATATTATGAATGTAGAGATTAGGCTTTGAAAAATTCTTTCTTCTTGGTATCAGAGTCTAACCTAGCCGCCTCATGTCTTCGCCTTCACAACAAACTTTGATCATGACTGTATCACATAAAAAATACCAACATTTTATCTTTTAAAAAGTGAAATACACATTTTTATGCATAGGTGAGGCAATATGTATGCAAAAAATTGCAGTTCAAGTGTTAGATTTGTAAATACAAAAGAATTGAGTGGTTTGTATGTAAATCTTCCAATCAAATTCTATAGCTACTTTCGCTTCTCCAAAACTTTTCCTGATATTCTTTCCAGCGTCTTTCCTCAATACTTCTTTGATCTAGACATGCGCTCTTGCCAGGGGTGCTCCAGAGTCTCCTCTTCCTGAAAAAGCTCTTCTGTTCCCAGTGGTTGTTTCGTATATTGCTCCCTGGATTCTAATGGTCTAAAGGGTCCAGGGCAAGAACTGTACTCTCATGCATAGATGTCACTATTCTCGAGTTCCAAAAATTCTGTCAAAGTCTTCGGCTTTTGCCATCCAAGCGCGTATCGAAACAATCCTTCACTCAAGCCCTGGGCCAGAGCTGGGTGGGTGAGCAGGCATTAGGTCTAGGACGTCCAACATTTCTCATTGAAAACGAGTGATAAAACTCCTCAAGCTCTCAGTGGGCTCCTATTATATTTTTAGGAGTGCTTTGCATGTTCTTTGGAGGCAATTATGGGTTGCAAACTATGCTACCAATATTTATTTAAATATGCATAAATAGGTAATAACTCCTACCAGCAGGTGGATGAATTGGCTCAAGGCTGATTCTTCGGCATCATGATAAATAAACAACATTTTAATGTGTTGTTTATCCTGAGTAAACATACAACTGAGTCAAAAGAAGCCAATTGGTCAATGGGATCATATTTTTCTTTGAGGTTCCTTGATTTTCATATTTTTCTACTTCCTCACGTCTTGGCTTTTGAAATCTCTTGAGAATGGGTTCCCCGTTGGTCTCTATCTCTTCCTTCTTTTTCTCAAAATAGTTAAGAGAAAACCTTAGCCTTCTTTTTTCTCCTCCAATCGAGTCTAAAACAGGTCCTTTTGCATGATAGAGGTCGTCCATGCATAATCTTTCTCGTTCAGAGATTCGATCAAAATCACTTCTTACTCTAGCTCTAGGTAAGTCTTGGCCTTGGGCATGTGGCTCTTGCCTCAGTTGTTCTTGTCTTAATATCTCTTGTGCTGGTAATCTTGTTGCAGCGCGCCCTCTATCCTCAGCAAATCTTGGCCACGGACCACTGATCTTGACGATCCAGTATATGTCTGGATTGAGAATAGATTTAGGAAGTTTCTCACATGTCATGCATTTTATTCCTTGTTAGTTCTCTCAACTCATTAATTTTTTGAGTCGCGAAGACACAATATATCGTTGTTTGAGGGCGTTCTTTAGATAGAAAGGGACTTTTATGCATAATTTGCGTATGAACACCACGTTCACCGCACTTTTCAGAATGTTGATTTTTTTTTAGCATGGGGTCTTGAATTTGTTTTTGAGTGCATATAATCCGATAAAATATCTTATATCGTACAAAGAATGAGAGAGAGGGATGGAAAAAACTCTCAAGAGAAAATCTTAGAAAATATATTGAATTCTTATCTCCAGTAGGTCAGAGGAGTGAGGCTCATCTGAGGCTCCTTGATTTACAAGATTTCAAAAAAAGAGAGAAAAAGAGAGAAAGTAGGTTGGGAGCCCTTTGGAGTTCAGGTCCCCACCCCTCATTTTCCCCCACCTTTTATACATAAGAGAGAAAAGCAGTAAAATAATCAACGTAGTGCATATTATATAGTTCGATGTATTTCTCTGATGTCTAAATGAAAAGACAATGATAAGAGTGTCAGGTGTTGCCGATACGATGCCCTTCCATGATGGTTTTTTACTAGTCATGATGGTTTCTTCTGATAGTTGTCCTTACCCAGGTGGGCTAGTCTATCTTTTTTAGGAGAATGAGTATAATCAGATCGACAGACGGGTTTGACTTAGCCACTTCAGCGGGTGGATTCAATTCAACCACTTTGACGACTAGACTCGATTTAGTAAGAAAAAATTATGTGTACTCGTATTTGGGTATGCAATACCAAATTGGATTAATTAGCACAACCAATAAGTTTAGTATATTGAATTTTCAAAGGAGCCTAGTGCTGTAAATTTAGCTCGGAGATCGTTAATCGCTCAAAAATCGACTCAAAATTTGGCCCTTATTAAGATCACATCGCAATAAAAGAGCTGAGCTATGAACCAAAACTTTGGATCGAATTGTTTTTGAGCCAATATCGAGTCATACATGGATTGACTCGAACTAAGTCGAGATAGACCCTTAGCTTTTTTTATTTATAAAAATTATATATAATGCTAAGTAAAATTGAATATAACAAGTCACAAACTAATTTTGAGCAAATTTTGAGCTAGAACGGATCCAAATAACTCAATTTGAGCCCATTAGTTTCAATTTTTAGTTGGATTGAGCCGATTTCGAGCTGAAACAAATTCAAATAACTCAATTTAAGCCAACTCATTTCAATTTTTAGTTGGATCAAGCTTGATTCAATTTCGGGCCTACTCGGCTCGAAATTGAATATGATGAGCCACGAGCCGATTTCAATCCGCACTAAATCTATTTGAGCACGGGGTCAAAATCGGATCATTAATAGCCCTAAAGAAGCCTTTGAAAATTTCAACTAGTGGTAAGAAGCTTCCTAGGTTCTAGCATCCCTCAGTTATTTACTGTTTCAATGATTGATCCCAAGTTTAAAATAAGATGTTTTTTATTAGAGTGGGTAGATTTTATAAATTAAAATTGTCAGCTAACTTAGCAACTCCATTCACATTTTGATATTGGCTTCTCAATACTCAATTATTTAAAATTCTTCTATGAGCACTATTCAAAAATAGCTGCGGCGTGCAAGTCTCCTATATTTTTTGCTTCAGTTGTATTTCTATTTTCTTTTATCTTTAGTGTCCATCTACCTAAACCAATTTTGGGCACTTACACAGATATCTCCCAATTCCTATGTATTTAATTTACATATCTAACACTTAAACTTTACTTTTTTATATTTATAAAACCCAGTATTTCATATCACATCAAAAACACTATCATTTTAACTTTTAAAAAAGAAAAACACATTCTTCATGCAGATGTAAGGCGATATGTATGTAAAAACATGAAGTTTAGGGGGTGTAAATACATAAGTATGTAAATCTTCCAATAAAATACTATAGCTAATTTCAATTCTCCTATTGAACTATGTTTGATTATTCCATATACTTGGGGTACATGGAAAACTGGAAGTAAGCTTTATGAATAATGAAAGTTTCAACCATTTCGAAAATATTCCTCACAAATTCTACCATGGATAGTAATTACAATATTTCCTAAATCTTCCTCATTTATTAAACCCAAGTCAGAAGCTGTTTGAAAAAAAAAAAAAAAACAATGAACAGAAATATTGTTTTAGCTTTTTAGATGGATAAAATGAATAAGATAATGGTAGACATTGACAAAAAACAAAGAATGTTGAACTTGCATGATAGAAAATGCTCAAGGGCCTAAAGTTATTCTATTCAAATAAAGCATTATTAAAATAAGTGAGATCTCAAACAAACTCAAGTCTATAAATAGAATTGCTCACAACACATAAAAAGTATTGTATTTAGTCTAGGATCAAATAGTTAAATATATATCTCAATGCAGAAATATCAAAAGGTAGGCGCTCACCCAAATGCTTAATTGAGTTATTCGACCACCACTAGTGTATCTAGCCCAACTTTAAACCTCTTTAATTCCCTCGCCTTAACAGCTAATATCGAAGTTGATAGTTGGCGTAGGATCTTCAATGCTCACATGCATGTAAACACAACAACAAATGCGTTGCATTGACCGTACACTCTATTCCTCTAAGTTTTAATGCTAAAAAATTCTGATTTCGCTTTTCTATGTGATATAACAGGTATAAATACCTTCTTGTATTAAAAGCAATTGTAAAGAAATTTATGATCCTGAGTCTGAGAACTTTCTAATATTTCAATGTCATCATGCATATCCCTTATCAATATTCTAAAATGATTCCAAAAGAAAAAAAACTAATAAGCATCAAAATGGAATGTGAATAAAGTGCATTCTATATATGCCATGAAGACTAGTGAAATGATCTTAAAAAGTCCACTAGTCTCATATTCCAAAAGCATGTATAGCCGTAATGGTTTAAAGCTCTAACTTTTCTTAAGGAATTGTCTAGAATGTTCCTTGGAAGGGATTCATCGGCCTTACGAGCAATACTCATGTGTTCCTATATGAAAAGTAAGAAGCTTTTCAATTTCTCCTAAAGGTGAAATGATCTTTTGGTTCTGGAAATATTCTCAAATTTCAATTGCTTTTACTAAATATCCCCATGAATGAAATAGATATATCTAATTCTTCAACGTTCCTCAAAGCTCAAATTCAAACAGGGGCATTTACATACATACCAACTCATTCCTATGTATTTTTACATACCTAACACCAAAACTTTATTTTTTACCTTTAAACAACCCAAATCGTTCATATCACATAAAAATACCCGTTATTTTGACTTTTAAAAAGTAAAATACACCTTTTCATGCATAGACAAAATGGCATATATGTAAAGATTGAAGTTTAAGCTGTTTAGACATGTAAATACATTTGAATCGAGTGGTATGTATGTAAACGTATCATTCAAACATATTTATGTCATTCTAGCCAAGTTAAATGTAAAAACACTTCACTACTTCCTCTTCCATAGTTCTCAGACATGGAGAGCAAAAATGATGAATGTACAACAACTGCCAGCATCGCAATTCCTAAAGCTTACCAGTACTCACTGAGGGGCCTTCCTTTTAGACTTGAATGAAAACCCACCAGGCGGCGAAGGAGAAAACTCTAGAGGAAGATGTGGGAGCTCTGACTGCCCTGTGAGCATCTCTACAATCTCCTTAATGGATGGACGGCAAGAAGGTGACCTCTGGATGCAAAGTAGAGCGACAGTGATGCATAGAAGGGCTTGCTCCCTGTCAACCGCTCTTAGAGAGGGATCAATGATATCAAGCAGCCTCCCAACATGCGCAAGCTGCCTGGCCCAAGAGATGAGATTTGCTCGCTCAAACTCCGACATGGGAGATGCGGTAACCTGCAGCGGCCGCCGGCCGGAGACGATCACTAACAACAGTACACCAAAGCTATAAATGTCACACTTTTCAGACAGAGGTCCTCCGCCGCCGTACTCAGGGGCAACATAGCAGATAGTGCCTCTCATGCTCGGCGTGCTACTCACGGTGCAGCTTTTGGGAATGTCCCCAACACCACATTCTCGGCTGCTCCTCTTACCAATTCGATCAAACCATTGATCGTTGCTTGTATGGCTGCCACGACTGAAGCTTTTCTTCCTCGTTCTCTTTCGCCTCCATTGCGGAGAGCGATGCTGCTCTGCATCACTCTGCCACCATTGATGCTCGACTGTTTCTATGTTGCTTTTGGATTTGCTGATGGTTTTCCGCTTGCTTTTGTTGGTGAGCTCCTCACAAAACTCCTCTCGCCACCATTCCCTTGCCGGCCGGCTTTTCTTCCTCGTCCTCTCCTCGTCTAATGAAGCCCACCATTCTAGCTTCCTTTGCTGCTTCTTCCTCTCTGTTCTTCCATTTAGGCGAGGTAGGCAATCCTCAGCCGATACCGCAGATGTGGATGCAGTAATCCATTCGCTTTTTGGTCGTTCTTTTTTAATTTCGGAGCGGATCCACTCCATCACGTAATCCTTAACGCTGCTCCCAGGTTCGGAATTCCCTCCGCCGCCGCCGCCGCCGCCGTCCTGTCGCCACCACCAATCTTTCCCTACGCCAACGCTGCCACCCGCGGCGGAGGCAGCTTTCCGGCGACCGCTCCTTTTGCTGGTGGAGGCAACTGTATCCATCCCGCTGTCAACGCTCGCCCTGTCAAATCCCCCCGCTTCCGAGGTGGAGGCCACCTCGAGGGCTGTCAAAGTCTCCGTCGGCGAAGCTACGAGCTCTGCCTCCGAAACCCTTGGAACAAAAGCATCGATTTCCTCCTGAAATCGCTCCTCTAATCCTAAGGTCGTCGTGCTTTCGACGGTTTCCCCCATCGCTGACGCATCATCCTCCCCTCCACCGACATTAATCTCCGACTGCAAGTTCGCATCTTTCCCCAAATTTTTTTGCGAAGATTTATGTTCGATCTCCCCTCCTTGTGCTTCCTCCTCGCTCAGATTTTGATTGCCGTCAAACGCAGGCGAATTGAGGCGAGCAAGACCGAAATCGGCAATTTTGGCCGAGAGCCGCGAATCGAGAAGGATGTTGCTCGGCTTGATATCTCCATGAATCACCGGTGGATCGCAGATCACGTGTAAGAAATGAAGCCCGCGGGCGATGTCGACTACAACAGAGAATCTCCTCCGCCAGTCCATGAGTTCCGGACATCGCCGGTCAAGTAGCGCATCTTGCAAACTACCGTTGTGCATAAGTTCGTAAACCAGTAATAACCTCCGCAACGGCAATGACTCTCCGCCTTCATCCATCGCCTCCAAGTCCGCTGCTTTCCGCCGTCTAAACCACCAACAGCATCTTTTCTCATAGTTACAGAATCCGAAGGGAACGACGACCCAGCCGCGATCTGGTGAGGAGCCCATGGTGAGGATCTTGGAAGCGAGAGCGAGCTCGTTCTGAAACTCACGCTCCCCTTGGAGGAATTCGGAATCCAAGAGCTTAACGGCGACGTGTTCTCCGGAGGGAAGTGTGCCGCGGTAAACAGGGCCGAAGCCTCCTTGACCAAGCTTGTGAGAAGGGGAGAAGGACGCGGTGGCCCGGCGAAGCAGAGAGAAGGAGAAACGACGGAGAGGAGTGGGAGGTGGCCTCAGATCGGAGGGCACGGTTGCTGCGGCTCGACTGCGGGAAAATCGCCGGTAAATTATCACGGCGAGAGTAGCCGCAGCGACGGCGGCAACAGTTGCAGCAAGCGCGGTTGCAATCAACACCGGCGTGGAGAACTGGTGCGTGGGGTTGTGCCCACGATGAGAGGTCGCGATGAGTATCGCCGCCGTGCCCGGAGAAGGCGGCGGAGAGAGCATTGAGGCGTCCGTTGGACCGTTGCGAAGAAAAGGGATGATAATGAGAAAAAGCGATTAGCTTCTGCGTTTTTTTTCCTTCTTGCTCCTTCCTTGGATCTTCGAAAGGAAAGGCAAGAGCTCAGATCAGAGAGTATCGACGGGGAAAGTAGAATCTCCTCACAGAGCATCGGTAACAAGACAAAAAGGTTTTTATTGTAATAAATGCAATAGTTAATAAGAAGGCTCTGGTTTGTTGAGAGAGGCACATGTCCCGTTCGCTCTGCGCTGAATTCCTGCCTCAGAGAAGAAGATAGTCAAACAAAACCAAGCCGCTCTGTTCACATTTTTTTCTGTTTTTGAACAATACTGTGAGTTTTATACATGGATTTATGGCCTTTTGCTGATTATGAAGATTTCGATTTTGTGTGCAGGTTTTGCAATGGAGTAAGTAATGCTGAGTGAAAACTCAATTATTTTAATTCAGTAGGTATATATAAAAGAAGAATAGTTAAGTTGCAGCATCAATATGGTTCTTGAGAGAGGGCTACAATTGATAGGTCATCAAGAAACACTTATCTAATGAAGAATTATTTATGCTCAAATTTCATTAAGCTTACGGTCAAATTGAGTGTCTCGAATGTGTAAATCCAACGAGACTAATATCACTTAATTTTGACATTATTAATGACTCGAGTGCTCAAAAAATATCTTGAGAGTAAAAGGATCACTCTAAACCGTTAAATGGAATGATCGAGATTCAAGCAATATTTACGAAGAATGTCGCTCACAACATTTATAAATAGACTCCTGCTCTTTTCATGAGAGTGAAGAATATAGAGTTTGAGGAAAAACTTAAGGGGGCTTCAAGCTTTTGAAAAATTTTGAGCTCCACCTGTCATCACTTGGTTAAACCATCGGTACTCAGTAATGACTTTATTGGACTTTTGTTACCCCATTGCTGCTAATATTATCGAACTGTCGTAGCCTGACTGCCTCTGTTGCAGCTAGATTTCCTCACTCTGACATCCTTGACATGAGTCGTTGTTTAGGGTATTATTTTATTTTATTTTATTTTGTATAGAGAAACGAACATGAAAGAATAAATAAAGGTAGGGTGTAATTGGGTCTAGAAAAATACTTCTCACCATAAAATAAAATAAATCTAACATGCATACAAAATTCTTAAAATAGTGCAATCACCTTAGTTATATTTTGAATTGAAGATTGTATGGAATGTGCATGCGTGGACATATGATTAATATGATATATTGTACAAAGAATGCATGTTGCTACAAGTTAGAGGAAGATGGACATGTAATATGAGGTTCATCTTGTGATATTGATGATGTTTAGTTGCTTCATTGTGTTATCGTTTGTGGGTTGCAGTAGTTATATGGGAGTTGCCATTAGAGGGAAGTAAGGATTTTAAGGAGATAAACTCATCACTACTATCGGTATAGAGAGAAGATTTGACATGGAAAATATTTTGCATAGAATTTTAAAATGAGAAAAACACCTACAACCTCAAACTTTTGCTTGAGAGGATGAAGGCAAATGTGATGGATAAATTCATAAACCAAAAGGACAAAATTTATAGCCACCATATGAGATAATGGGAGAGATTCAAACAATAGAATGTGGTTCATCTGGATGTGAACTAAAAAAAAAAGAATAAGATAAATGGTAACTTATAAATTGTATAGAAACAACATTAATTGCTTGCAATCGTTGACACATTTGAGTTATATAGCCATATATCATAATTAAAGGCTAAGTGGCATGGTACTTTTACAGACATATAACCAAGGTGATGATTCCACAAATCAATAAAGGAGTATATGATGGAGAAAAGAATCACTGATTGTTTTTGGAGGATGGTCGAATAGTAAGGACAGGCGAGTTCTCTGGTGGGGGTCTTTAGGGACGAACCCCTTGGGGTCCAAGTGAGATGCCTGATTGTTCCTTAGGGTGATTGCTTCTTGGAAGACCTCAAATTGTTCTATCATGAGAGTCACCTTGGTTTGCAACCCCTGGACTTGTGCTTGGATGTCTGGTTGTGTATCCTCCCTATTGAGTTCCTTGCGCACTATCTCTCTTTGAGAAGTTTCTCCTTTGTATTCTCTCTCACTTCTCCTCTATGGCATATCTACGCTCACTGCACCACCTTTTTGAATGTTGGATCCTAATTTTCTTTTTTGAATCACTCCCTGAGAGTTAGAGCCGAGTGAATGAGAGAAAAAAGAGATGGTAGAATAAATGTGGAATTTCTGTAAGGAGAATTCAGGGAGATGTCACTTTATTTATATTTTTGTCTCATATTTTGTATGATTACAGAAAGAAGAGAATAATTATGAAACTGTTTTTGATGTCATTAAGACCGTCCAATTGATTGTATAGATTTTCTGTCATATTTGTATTACAATTTGAATTTTAACATTGGCAGTAATTGGCTGGTCAGCTAGCTTGAGGTCAGCCAACTGAGGCGACCGACTGAGTGACATCTATGCCCTCTAAATTACGCGATGGTCAGTCGAGATGTTCGACCGATGGCGATCTTACGTGGAGTCTTTTGGCATGGTCTATCAAAGCGACCGGTTGTGAGGTGATTGTTTGGTCCAAACGCGGGGTTGGTCGGTTGAACATGATCAGTTGGTTTTTATCGTGGAGTCTGCCTCATTTTCCATTTGGCTGGAGTCTTACAAGACTCGTTTCTCCCCTCCTCGTTGGTTTGCTGCCTCTGTCGGATCTCCCAATCTTGTAAGACCTTAGGCGGATCTTATCACAGCCTGTGCGGGGTATCCAACGAGACTCGTTGTTAGAATGATTTACGTCTCACTTTCGGCAGGCATTGCCTCTATCAAGCTGGGAACTATCTCCAAAGCTTGAACCTATCTAGGGTTTGGAGATGCGACTTCATGCTTAACATTGAATAGTTGGTTGATTGCTTACCTCGAGAAAATGCTCTTTCATCTTGGTCGTTCGTTCTTTTTGAGATTTGTGTTGATATTTTTGGTATATACATTAATATAAAGCAAAAGTGTCAGAACTTTATATTAAAAAAAAAAGAAAAGGGAGCCGAAATTCAGTGTATGCTAATCTCACACTACGCGTTAGTATATGTATGGTTAAGTGAAATGTGTCTATAAAAAATATGAAAGTGGCTATGGATTTTCATATTTTTCATATAGTGAAATTGATTTCGCCTGAAAATAAGGGGGCAATTAATACTTCACAAACAAATTTTCGCAATCCGACATAAATCTTGAGGCGTGGAACAAATCTCGAGGCAATTCTTTTGAGCAAGAAATGTTCAAACTTTAATTAAAATTCATTTAGAGCTCTGATTTCTAACAAACGTATAGTAAAAATGACTAACTCGATGATACAGACCCAATAATATCAAAATTGATCTAATCCAAGTTAAATCAAACACATATCAAGCCATTAAATCACATTTGAAAGCTTTGTAGGTATACTTGGAAGGTCAAACAAATGTCGAATCTGACGAGCTTATAGTTGAATCAAGGTGAAACAAATCCAACGAGACCAAATCACTCAAATTTTGACATTATTAATACATTTAAATGTCCAGCAGATGCCGTCAGAGCAAGAAAATATCTCCGGACCGTCTGATCAAAGTGGTTCATAGTTTTTCATTAATTGAAATCAAGACTCTATAAATAGAGTCACACACCCCTTCATGAGAGAGGGAGGAGAGTTTGAGGCTTGATAAAGAGTTTGAAGCTTTGAGGAGCTGGAGTTCAACACCACTTCTGTCGTCGTCAACCACCACCTATCGGCCGCAGCTAATCGCTATCAGTTGTCTCTTGTTCTTTGCAACAAGTTTATCTATACGTCGACTTTATAACTTGAAAAATCTTGTAACTATTTTCACATGTCAGTCAAGTGATTACAATCATTTTATAGTTGAACGCTTCAGCTGAGACAGAACTCGTGATTTTTCTCTTCACATGTTTTCCACATACGAACTTCTGGTGTCACTACTAGTTATTTTCTCAATTTTGAATGTGTTGAATTTTCATGCAATGCTAAACAATAATTCAGTACTCGACCGCTCTTAATCTTCTAGCACTTACCAAAACTATAAAATTTTATTTTATTTTTTTTATCATTCAAAATATTAAAAATTTTGTTTCCATGAATTAAAATCCTAGATCTATCTTTACTTTAAGATCAACAAGATAAGTTTTTTTTGTCTACTCAAATCATAAATAATGTTATGAAATATGACGAGAGTTTTTATTTCCCATAATTACAAGTAATTGTCTTTATTTGTTTGCCTCTTAATTGACAGATAAAATAAATAAATGAGTGAAGTGTCAAAATAGTCTCTCACTGTGGATATGGCATCATTTTAGCCTTGGTCCCTCGCTATTTAAAAATGAGCAGAAATAGCTATCAATTGTTAGGGGTGTAAAGGAGCCAAGCTTGGGCAAGTTGTGTTTGGCTTGTTTAAAAAAATATTATTGTTTGTGTTTGACTCATCTATATATCAAGCTCAAAAATTTTATTTGTATTTGACTCATTTATTTATCGAGCAGAACACAAGCTGTTCACGAACAAAAAACCATTTTGACAATCATCATCATACAGTCGAAGGAAGTTAAGAGTAAAGTGAGATTTTAATCTTATTATATATATATTAAAATATTCATTTAAATAGAATTTAATGTATTTCTATTCTATTTTTAATTAGTAATTTTAATTAATTATAAATATCTATAGTCTTGTAATCAATTAAATTATTTAAAAATATTACTCACATATATATATATATATATATATATATATATATATAATCTAATTATTTCGAGCCAAAATGTGTCGAACATGAACGAAAAAGTTTTTGTTCATATTTTGCTCGTTTGTATATAGAGCACAAAAAAAATTATTCACGTTCGGCTCGTTTGCTCAGCGAACGAATCAAACACGAGTTATATCATGAATCGAACATGAGCTATTCAAGAACAATAAATCATTTTGACAATCCTATCTGTGGAGATTATTTCTGACCCAATTTAAAAAGCACAAGGTTATTTTAATATTTTTATTAATGTGTCATTTTACTCATAAATAAACATTATATTAAAGACGGCTAACGGAGTCTTGGGGAAAGTATTAACGATAGGTTGTCCCTTTCAATACTTTCAACAGGTGTGTCAATGATATTATGATATAATAACTTGATTTAATTTTTTTATGTTTGGATAAACTCGATTAATTTTTTAGTCAAATTGTAGTTGTTATATCTTGTATAATCATTAAATTATTAAGAGTTCACATCTACTCACCACCTCTATATTGATTTATTACGTTTAGGCGATATTTAGTAGCATATTATTAATAGAATTTAGACGTGAATTTAACTTAAATCAAGCCACAAAAGATAAAAAGTAAATCCGATGCTCATTTTAATCGAATTTTCTAATGTTCCATCACTTTTATGACCTAAATCTGAATTTAGTAAATTCGATTGTATGACAGATTTATTTCGTCATCACTCACGAGTTTTTCGGTCTCACACTGAATCTGACAAATTTAAATTTATCGGATTTAATAAATTCTATTTAATGTAAATCTGAATTGCAGTCAAACACAACCATAAAGAAAGAAAGATTAATAATAGACGTTTTATTAATTTCAAAATTTCAGGCTGTTGAATTGCATGTTACGAGACGAAAATGTTAATTTTTATATATATTTCAATCAAATCTTTCATATTACATTAAAAATATCATCATTTTAACTTAAGAAAAGTGAATACATCTTTCCATGCATGGGTTAGTAAGGTGGTATATATGTAAAAATTGAAGTTTAGGAGTTAGATAGTTAAATACATAAGAATAAAATGGCAAGTATGTAAATCTTCCTCTTTTTTTTTTTTTTAGAATATTGACATAGCATATCCCACAATTCTCATGCATTTACGCATCTATCACCTAAATTTTCATTTTTTATATTTATAATATGTAACTCTTTCATAAAATACAAAGAACATCATTATTATTAACTATTAAAAAATAAAATACACATTTTTAGATATAGGTAAGGTGGTAGAAATGTTGTTGCGTGATGGAAGATTCACAGTGGTAGTGATATAATTTAACGTTTTAACGTTGTTCGAAGGTTCAACATATACACAGATAAAAGAAAATCAGCTAGAAGAGACACCGACATATTTTACTCGGAACCCTAGAAGTGAAAAAAAATCATAAGGTCTAACCCAATTAAAGTAATTCAGTATGTAATTGTAAGCACATGGATTCCATCTATACATATACATATACATATAGATACATACATATATATTAATTTTATGTATGTACCTATATATATATATAGAAGTTTTATGTATAAACCATTCAATTCTTATTTATTTACATATCTAACATATAACTTTCAATTTTCACTTGTTTCTCATCTTATCTATGTATAGCGTATTTCATTTTTTTTAAATTAAAATAGTGTTATAATCATATTTATTATTTGATATGAAAGAGTTGTTTGCTATATATATATATATAAAGTAAAATTTAGATGTTAGATATATAAATACATGAAAATATTAGGTGGTAAGTGAATGCCTCATATTAATATATATTATCTCCTGTAAATCTGAACTAATCAGGTTTCCGCTAGCCTGGAGAGCTTCACCTCTGGGCTAGAGCGCCGTCCGGTCTCGTCTATGTTTTGATTAGTCCTCTCTGCTCTTCGTTACAGGTGTTCAGTGTATGCAAACTATGCACTATTTCACACATAATAATCTATTCACATGTGTGAGTCGTCTGCGACTGTTTTATCATTTATGAATAATCTTCAAGTAGTACTAAAATATTTTATATAATTTGAATCATAAAGATTACCACGTGCATTCAATATTTGAAAAAAAAGATAGATTTATATGCATATATGTCACTCAAATCTTATGTATTTATATGTCTAACCTTTAAATTTCAATTTTTATATTAATGCATATTGTGTATGATGAGTGGGTGTTTTATTTTCTGGAAGTTAATATAGTTATATTTTTATGTGACGTGAAAAATTTGGGTGTAATTGTAAAAGAGAGAATTTAGTTGTTAGGTATGTAAATATATACAAATTGGGTGATAAGTCTGTAAATGCCCCAAAAAGATCTAGAGCTTGTGACCAGCGTTTTTCACGTGGAATTTGCAGTGAGATTAGGTTTTGATTTTAGTGGGAGTTGAAAAGGTTATTATTTTGAGGTGTGTCGGTGCACAGTGCCAAAGAAGATGTTATGTTATGGTGCTTCGTTAGTTCACGGTGTTGGTGGTTTTTCAGCGCTGTGCTTTGTTACTTGATAACATTTGTCTTCAACTATGTCTAGGACCTCGCAGCAGCGTGCAAGCGATGATCTGTAGTGGCCAATGGCGGTTGACAAGCAATGGTTAGCGGTTGTAGGAACAGGAAACGTTTGTCTGATCTTTGGTCTAGAGCAAGACTGCAATTCACCTCATTTGCAAAGCAGCTCCAAGTCCAGCTCTCTTTTTGATTGAAGGCCTATGTTCATTTTCATGAAGAGGGTAGAAATCTATTTATAGAATATAGAAGAAGTCTCCCTACAAATAACGAAGGAATTTGGACTACTCTATCAAATGACCTATAGAGAATCCTTTGATGGACATTTAAGTGCCTTAACGATGTCGGAATTAAACGATCTTAGGTTCATTGAATTTGTCTCCATACTTAATTCGGCTATAAGCTTTTCAAATTTTAAATTTGCACGAACTTTCAATTAACCGCCCAATACTTACAAAAGTGGTTTAGTAGCTCAATCAAAGCTTGATTCGAGTCGAATTGGACGTGTATGCCTCATCGAACCAATCAGCTTTAACGTAAGTTTGTTGAAATCTAAGTTCTGGATTGTTTTTAATTAAAGTTTGAACTTTTCTTGCTTAAAAATGCTCCTAAATTCATGCCAATCGTCTCAAGCTTTGAGTAAAATGAAAAATTTTATTGATGAAATCAATAACTAATATCCCCATATCTTTATTAGTCAAATAATCATCTATTTAATAAAACTTATGATCAAGTCTTTGGCTGTGTTATATAATTTCAATAAATTCCTGGAGACACCATGACTGTATTTGAATTTTTTTAATAGGCAATAAGTTTTCAACTTGAATAAATTTTAACGCTACGTGTCCAAATGTTCATTTTGTTAAGCATATATGAGATAATGGGACAAAATTTATAGCCACCATATGAGATAATGGGAGAGATTCAAACAATAGAATGTGGTTCATCTGGATGTGAACTAAAAAAAAAAGAATAAGATAAATGGTAACTTATAAATTGTATAGAAACAACATTAATTGCTTGCAATCGTTGACACATTTGAGTTATATAGCCATATATCATAATTAAAGGCTAAGTGGCATGGTACTTTTACAGACATATAACCAAGGTGATGATTCCACAAATCAATAAAGGAGTATATGATGGAGAAAAGAATCACTGATTGTTTTTGGAGGATGGTCGAATAGTAAGGACAGGCGAGTTCTCTGGTGGGGGTCTTTAGGGACGAACCCCTTGGGGTCCAAGTGAGATGCCTGATTGTTCCTTAGGGTGATTGCTTCTTGGAAGACCTCAAATTGTTCTATCATGAGAGTCACCTTGGTTTGCAACCCCTGGACTTGTGCTTGGATGTCTGGTTGTGTATCCTCCCTATTGAGTTCCTTGCGCACTATCTCTCTTTGAGAAGTTTCTCCTTTGTATTCTCTCTCACTTCTCCTCTATGGCATATCTACGCTCACTGCACCACCTTTTTGAATGTTGGATCCTAATTTTCTTTTTTGAATCACTCCCTGAGAGTTAGAGCCGAGTGAATGAGAGAAAAAAGAGATGGTAGAATAAATGTGGAATTTCTGTAAGGAGAATTCAGGGAGATGTCACTTTATTTATATTTTTGTCTCATATTTTGTATGATTACAGAAAGAAGAGAATAATTATGAAACTGTTTTTGATGCCATTAAGACCGTCCAATTGATTGTATAGATTTTCTGTCATATTTGTATTACAATTTGAATTTTAACATTGGCAGTAATTGGCTGGTCAGCTAGCTTGAGGTCAGCCAACTGAGGCGACCGACTGAGTGACATCTATGCCCTCTAAATTACGCGATGGTCAGTCGAGATGTTCGACCGATGGCGATCTTACGTGGAGTCTTTTGGCATGGTCTATCAAAGCGACCGGTTGTGAGGTGATTGTTTGGTCCAAACGCGGGGTTGGTCGGTTGAACATGATCAGTTGGTTTTTATCGTGGAGTCTGCCTCATTTTCCATTTGGCTGGAGTCTTACAAGACTCGTTTCTCCCCTCCTCGTTGGTTTGCTGCCTCTGTCGGATCTCCCAATCTTGTAAGACCTTAGGCGGATCTTATCACAGCCTGTGCGGGGTATCCAACGAGACTCGTTGTTAGAATGATTTACGTCTCACTTTCGGCAGGCATTGCCTCTATCAAGCTGGGAACTATCTCCAAAGCTTGAACCTATCTAGGGTTTGGAGATGCGACTTCATGCTTAACATTGAATAGTTGGTTGATTGCTTACCTCGAGAAAATGCTCTTTCATCTTGGTCGTTCGTTCTTTTTGAGATTTGTGTTGATATTTTTGGTATATACATTAATATAAAGCAAAAGTGTCAGAACTTTATATTAAAAAAAAAAGAAAAGGGAGCCGAAATTCAGTGTATGCTAATCTCACACTACGCGTTAGTATATGTATGGTTAAGTGAAATGTGTCTATAAAAAATATGAAAGTGGCTATGGATTTTCATATTTTTCATATAGTGAAATTGATTTCGCCTGAAAATAAGGGGGCAATTAATACTTCACAAACAAATTTTCGCAATCCGACATAAATCTTGAGGCGTGGAACAAATCTCGAGGCAATTCTTTTGAGCAAGAAATGTTCAAACTTTAATTAAAATTCATTTAGAGCTCTGATTTCTAACAAACGTATAGTAAAAATGACTAACTCGATGATACAGACCCAATAATATCAAAATTGATCTAATCCAAGTTAAATCAAACACATATCAAGCCATTAAATCACATTTGAAAGCTTTGTAGGTATACTTGGAAGGTCAAACAAATGTCGAATCTGACGAGCTTATAGTTGAATCAAGGTGAAACAAATCCAACGAGACCAAATCACTCAAATTTTGACATTATTAATACATTTAAATGTCCAGCAGATGCCGTCAGAGCAAGAAAATATCTCCGGACCGTCTGATCAAAGTGGTTCATAGTTTTTCATTAATTGAAATCAAGACTCTATAAATAGAGTCACACACCCCTTCATGAGAGAGGGAGGAGAGTTTGAGGCTTGATAAAGAGTTTGAAGCTTTGAGGAGCTGGAGTTCAACACCACTTCTGTCGTCGTCAACCACCACCTATCGGCCGCAGCTAATCGCTATCAGTTGTCTCTTGTTCTTTGCAACAAGTTTATCTATACGTCGACTTTATAACTTGAAAAATCTTGTAACTATTTTCACATGTCAGTCAAGTGATTACAATCATTTTATAGTTGAACGCTTCAGCTGAGACAGAACTCGTGATTTTTCTCTTCACATGTTTTCCACATACGAACTTCTGGTGTCACTACTAGTTATTTTCTCAATTTTGAATGTGTTGAATTTTCATGCAATGCTAAACAATAATTCAGTACTCGACCGCTCTTAATCTTCTAGCACTTACCAAAACTATAAAATTTTATTTTATTTTTTTTATCATTCAAAATATTAAAAATTTTGTTTCCATGAATTAAAATCCTAGATCTATCTTTACTTTAAGATCAACAAGATAAGTTTTTTTTGTCTACTCAAATCATAAATAATGTTATGAAATATGACGAGAGTTTTTATTTCCCATAATTACAAGTAATTGTCTTTATTTGTTTGCCTCTTAATTGACAGATAAAATAAATAAATGAGTGAAGTGTCAAAATAGTCCCTCACTGTGGATATGGCATCATTTTAGCCTTGGTCCCTCGCTATTTAAAAATGAGCAGAAATAGCTATCAATTGTTAGGGGTGTAAAGGAGCCAAGNTCGTTGGATCATGTGTTATTATTTCTCAAGTAATTCAGGAGAGACCTTATGGAAGAGGTAAAAGGGAGCTGAGGAATATTTAGAGAGTCTCTCTACTTCAACTTTGGTCAAGAAGAAAGGAGGAAAAATTTGGTGAGGAAGAGAGAGAAAATTTTTAGAGAGTACAAGAGTTGTAGTCTTTGCTTCTTTCATTTTACCTCCTATTTATACGTCGTAGTCTATGTGCCCATGTCACAGGCCAAAGAAATAAATAAAAAGCTACATTATATGTTGTATCGTACGAAGCCTAAGTAGATTCGAAGTTGATAAGAACCTTAGCATGGATGCCACACGGCCAACAAATGGATTTATAGATGACAATGAAACAAAGTTCTCTTCATTTGTCCTCAAATAACTATTCATCAAGCTTGGTGAAGTAACTAAGTAGCGATCAACGAGCTCGGTAGAAGGATTCTATCGGTAGAAACGAGCTTAATTAAAGAATTTGGGATAAATGAGCAAACTCGGCCAAAGGAGCTCACTTGAAAGCATAAGATTGGTTAGACCGGTCATAGTAACTCATATGAATGTTGGCGAGCTTTGCAGGTACTCGCTAAGTCCTTTTGGGCGGCAATAAGATATGTATCTTGTCTCTCCAAAAGTATGGTTATTGGATCTTAGATTGACTTTTGTGAACACACCTTGAGAGTAAAGAGTCGAGTGAATTAGAGAACAAAGTAAATCAAAAGTTACTGTAAAGAGAACCGAGGGAGCTCCAATAGCCTGCCTACCTTTGGTCATCCTTTTCTCTTATTTATAAGAATGTATTGAGTACAATTACATAAAGTAGAGAACAATTATAGAAATCATTCTAAATATGATCAGTGCTCTAATAAATTGTATAGAATTCATTCCATATTTGCATTACAATTTGAATTTTGATATAGTTATAATTGGTTAATCAATTCACTAGAATGTGGCTGAGTGAGGCGATGGACTGGGTGAGGACCGTGCCTTTTGTTTGGTCAACCAAGGCATTTGGTCGAAAGACAATCTCATTCGTCTTGGTAAAAGCAGGTTGGTCATTCAATCACGATCAAAAGGTTTCTGCTTATGCTTCTGTCGGTCGGTTGGTCGACTGATGGCCAATTTATTTTTGTCGGGTGAACCATGGCTCACTTGTCGCTTTGGCTTAAACCTTAAGGGGCCTAAGTTTCTTCTACCCGGTCGATTAGTTGCTTCAGCCGAATACCCATATTTGCATGATCTTAAGCGGATCTTGTCATTTCCTCGGTGTTGTATTCGATGAAACTTGCTGCTATATTAAATTACGTATCACCCTCAGCGAATCTTGTCATTATTGGGTGAAAGGCCATCTCTAGTGATTTGACTTGTCCAGAGTTTAGAGACACAACTTCATCTACCTGGCGGTGACTTGTCGGTCGACTATTTAAGCTTATTGTTTTTGTTCATTAGTTCTCTTTGAGATTTGCGCAGGTAATTCTATTGTATACATATTAGTTCCCCAATTTTTTTTTGCTCCATGATGGTGAAGGTTGTAATAAGGATATGAAAATTATTATATTAATCATGTCATAAAAATCAAGAAAATTTAAGGATTAGTTCTTCCGGTATTTTCATGCCCGACGTGTTTTATAAATAAGGTAAGGAGTTGGGTTTTCCATCTTTTGCCAAAGTTTTTCAAGATGCTTGGTAGGCATCATGTCGGGTGGCATGAGCAACAAGACGATCGATCTAAACCTACTGATCATGACGTGGTATATACTTGCTCCGACATCTGCCCCAAAAAAGAAAAGAGGCAAGAGACGGTTGGTCCCGAGTTGATCGATCGGGTGAGAGGCCTTAAAGATGGTCAGCAAAGAGGCTACAGAAACTCGTGAGTGCTAGCCCGAGCGAGGTTAGGCCTGTGGTTGACCTGTCGGCCCCATCCAGGGAAAACAACGGTAGTCATAGTCGAGGGCAGAGGTGGCGGTTGAACCTTTGCTGCTGATCTAGGAGGAAAAGGGCGTATGCACCATAGCAAGAGAGGAAGGTCGTCCCATGCTGTGTCGGAGCTTGAGAGACTCATGGTATGTTAAAAATTTCTTTTGACTTTTGCCGGCGTAGTAACTTAGTCTTCCTTTTCAAAAGTAGATGTTCCGGTCGGGTCGGAGCTTTAAAGGCTCATTTGGATGCAAAAAATTTCTCTTGACTTTAGTTGGCGCAGTAACTTATTTTTTTCTTGATTTTCTAACATACTATTTTTTTTTCCTTAATTTTTTGGTATATTGCCAATGATAAATGCACGATACATTCAATTGCATATATCTTGCTTCCTCATCTACATGATTTTTATGTCCTTTCAGTAATTATATAGGATAAGTTAACAAGTCGCTCGATGAGTATCTCTCAACTAACAGCTTTGTTGAATTGTGTTAAATTTGTAACTAAAATCCTTTCTTAAAATATTAAAAAATTAAGAAATAAATATTTTTCTTTGACATAATTGGTGTTTCTAACAATGACTTCTAACCAAAGTTAACCTACCGGGTAATTTTAATTGGTAACTCATAATCCAATTATAACATTAGATTTCAAATTATATTAAACTTTATATCCAACCTATGCCAAAATACAAATATTATTATCTTTGGGACCCATTTAGTACCAGCTTTATTTTCTGATTTTCCTTTAATTTTTTTTTAAGAATTATATAAAATTTACAATTTTTTTAAAAAATAACCTCCAATAAAACACATTTACTTCAAATCAAAAGGTAGACAAAGCAAAAATAAAAATATTACTAACAAATTGCCCCCAAAATGGGATAATTACACTCAGACCTCCCTAAACATTGATATTCACAAATTAACCACACGTGGTATTTTTAAACTACCGAATCTATGTATTTACGCTTGCCAATCATTGCGAATTTAATAAAAAATGAAAAGTATGGATTGAAATTTTATCATGAATTTTGATAGTTGAGTCAAAATTTGAAAAATGGATGAATGAGAGTGCTAGATTTACAAATAGCAATGTTTAGGCTGCTATACATGTAATTGCCTTAAAAAATCACCGAATCAAATATTTCTAGTAAGCCTCACACCACAAATTAGGTTGTCAAAATCTTTTCACATTGAAAATGGTTCGTGTCACATTACATTTCATTAGGGTTTATTGGCCATCCGATCAGATTTGAATTAAATATTATTTTCACACACACACACACACACACACAATCATTATGATTCATATGCTCCCATCTCTTTAAACACAATTCTATTCAACCAACCAAGCAAAAAATTCACAGAATTTCCTCCTACAAAACCAGAATCAAATTCAATTCAATTCCCCTTTTAACATTTTAATTTCCTCGCTACCAATTCCTTCAAACAAAACAAAACCAAATAATCAGATAACTATCCATATAAAACAAAACGTAAACCCCTTTGAATTTCTAGACATTTTCACGTAAATCGATACAGTAGCTGCAACATTGTTGCCACCCACTAATACCCACACAAAGTAAATGTCGCTCATCAGTAAATGACCAAATAGATATATTCAATATAGAATTTTCCGCCAATCCTTTGGTTGAAGAAGTATTGATAAATTTTTTTCCAAGCTATCGCCTTCTCAGCATTAACTAACACACCGCTAAAAGGATTTTTAACTACAGATCACAGCTACTGAAATCAACAACCATGGCATTGTGCTCAGTCCTGCTGCATTTCATCCTATCAAATGATGAACCAAATCGTGAAAATTTATATAGCAATCACACATCTAAGAGCTTCAGGATGCAAGGCAGATTCAGGTTCTCTTACTTACCTCGGCTGATTTCTTGTATTCTGGCTTGAGCTCATGGGTTCCTTGGTTCGGTCCGCGTTTGTTGTATACGCAGAGATCATTTAGTATTTCTTTGAGGAATTGCTGCAATAAAAAAAAGCTCCATTACAGTGGATCACATATTTAAAGCACATTTAAGAAGGTCGAGCATTCAATTTAAAATAATCATGACGTAGGAAACAGGAAGCCGATCAAACATCATTTTATCGGTGATTATGTGATGAATAATAACTGGAGAAAAGTGTTAAAATGGACCTCGGATTCTTTATAGGGAATTATTTTAGTCCTGGAATCTATAAAATGCCATTTGAGTGCTTGAACTCTTTTAATTTAGCCTAGAACAGTCATTGCCAGAGACTATTTCAGCCATATTAAAAGAGGCATCAGTAATGGGACTAATTTAGCAATTTTATAGAGTATGGACCTAAAATGGCCCAATGTAAATAGCTAGGGAACTATTTTGGCATTTTACATACATAAAAATTCAGTGGTGAGTAACAATATGAAAAGTTCTGTTTTTTAAAATAAGCCACCGATTCAGATACAAAATTAAGTGCAGCTAGTCAACCATTTTGTGGCTTAGTCTACCTTTAAAAAAAGATCTAGGTTCGGCGCACACAACGAATTCAAAAATCATAAAGCAATTGCACCATAACTCATACAGTTCCAGCATTTCAAACGATTGCATACTCACCAAGCTCGAAAACTTGCAAAATGTAAAATTTGTAATTCATATGACGAACAATACCTCGGGTTGGTCTGTTTCCAGAACCAGTTGCTTCAACGCCCAGTTTGGCTGCCTTTCAAAAAGCTTAAAGATGATATTTTCAAGTTCTCTACGGTCCCTTCGCGTTCGTTTAACATCAGATCCCTTCACTGGTGCAACCTTCTTCTTATCCTGGTACAGCGCAAAGGAGCATTTAGGTTTTGACAAAGGGCAGAAATATATAATGTTCACCAAATAAATAATGCTAAACCAAGATATGCGGTTATATTTCATTTATAATAGCAAAAAATAATCAATAGATCATCTAAAAACTAATAATCAAAGGCTACACTTAAGCCGGTAGCACATATCTTGAATACATTCAAAATCTCAGTCGGGATAAAAGTAAACACACCAGAGAGACAACAAATACATAAGCACGGATCAAACTGACAAATTTGACTCAACACAATGGACATACTATCCATAAAGCCCAATAGCTGGTCTACAAACAACCAATTTAGATCCATCGAATTAAGCATGCAAATGGATTAAATTTCATCTAACTCAACCTAGTTTAGTTTTGCAATATTGAAAACAAGGGAGGGTCAACCCAATCCATGGGCAAATGAACCCAATTAATACCATATTTTGAGTTCAATCGTATTCAGATATTTTTGCCTAATAGGCAAATGAACCCGATTAATACATATTTTGAATTCACTTGAATTCAGATATTTTTGCCTAAAGGCCTAATAGGGAAGAACCAACCCAAGCCCTCTGAGTGCCAGTTTCGGGCAGCTTTCTCACTACATTGTTTTTCAGAATGATGTCAGAAACTTGTTTGGCTACTACTTTTTTGCTGCTTCCCAAAAAAAAAAATTTATAGAAAATCGCTTTTTAAAACCAAATCTGCTAAATTGTGGTAATTTTAAAAAACCTGCTGACCGACCTTTCCAAAAAAATAGAATATGTATAATGCCCATAAAAGCTTTAAAAAATTTTGGATTTTCAACGGCATCCTTAAAAGCACATTTACAAAATGCTGCAGCCACCCAAACAAATGAACCCCGAAGTCACAATTCTCAGTCTATCACTGATAGTATTACACCTGGGGTTAACAATTAAAACTTCCCTCCTCACACTTGGCTTGCCACTAACTCAACATCATTGTCTCTGTCTTCTCTCACCAGTAGAGTCGCCTGCTACAACTGTGATCCTCTGCTATCATAACATTTTTTCATTTGGCCCAGGCTGCTACTCTTGCTAAACTAATTGCTCAACCACACACTTCATAACCAACATGTTTCGCTTCCCTCAAAAATTTCATCACGATCATCATCATGAATACGCTTACCAACATCAAAGCAACAGTTATCTATATCCCACAAGGATTTTTTCACGGACTACCCTCTCTCGAGATTAGGGATAGACCCAATCAAAGAAAATTTTATAACCTATTTAAGTACAATCAAAGTAAAATTTGGGATAAATTTTGGAACTTGATACACTTAATCCATCGTTAACCTAATTTTTAGTGAGGTCTTAGTTTCTTATTCCCTTAACCCAAAATCTAGCCTTAGGAGTTCTTATTGACCATCCTAGCGGACTGGCAATGGAGCCCACCTCCCGTAGAACTTCAAGTCATTTCTTGACTCATTTTTGTGAAGAACTCGCATGAGTGGTTCCAAGCACTCAACTTCTGTTTGCAAGGGCTAAGAACCAACATGTAGAGGGCCCGAAAATGAATTCCTATAGGATCAAAAGGTCTTAGGTAAACCCTTTGTGACTCGATTACTCGCGAACGCCGCAATTAACACACTCACTGCACCACACACGACTTTGACTTGAATCGACTCGCCCGTCGGCAAACTCGTCCGGACGACCCCGGATGACGAAACGGATCACGCCAACGCGTCCGGAACGTCAACTTTAGCTAGAAAGGACACCCGCATTGTTATGATTTCGCGCGCTAGCGACTAGCACAGATATCGATTCATTTTTTTTAGCGGTGGGTGGGCCCGGGCTCAACCCAGGTCCGACTTGGGTTCGATCCAGGCTGGACATGGGCTAATTACTTCAGCCCACAGACTTCAGATTTCAAATTTCATCAAATTTATGATTTAATCCCCCATTAAATATTTCCATTTAAGCTGGCTGCCTGAAAGGAAGTTTTTTAATTCCCCGCCAATGTAACGACTCCTTGGATTAATTCGGCCCGCTCCTATTCTAAAAGGAACGTCGGCTTCTTCCTCGGGAGAGAGACACGATTCGACTTCCTCTTCCGCCTCACGCTCAATCTCGACTCCCTACTCCCGCTCGGCTCGGAGGTTTCCTCGCGTTCGATCCCGCTCGACAAGAGCACTCGACTTCTCCCCATTGCTCCGAAACACGCTCGCTCCTGCTCATCTCCCTCGCAGCGATCTTTCTACGCTGAAGACCCCCGCGCAATCGAACGAAACCTCCTCCTTCCCCACGCGCTCATTTCCTCCCTGTACTAAAACGCTCGCCTCCTCTCTGTGTCGATCCCGCACGCCTGCTTCGACTCCATCTTCCTCTCACGACGAATCTGAGCCCGCTCAATCCCGCCTTGCCTCGAGATCGCTCGAGTCGTCCCCTTCCACTTTCTCGACAGAAGTTCAGCACCGAAGCTCCCACTCCACCGAAAACCCACGCTCGCCTCTCCTTCTCTGCGCCGAGGATCTCGCCCGACTCAAATGAAACCCTCACCTGCTTGGCCGACCCAGCTTCACCTCCTTGCCAGCGATCTCATCCACGTTGGTGTTCCCTTCCGCGGCCTATTCCCCATTCCTTGTCGCGCTCTTGCTGAAACAACGTCAGATGGGTTGAATGCTGCTCGAAAATCTTCTTATGTCCGGGTACCTGGCGACCGCCGAGCCGAAGTTGAGCCTTTTGAAGCAGAACAACATCAGTTGGGTAAAGAATTTTTCAGACAACGCTTATTCCATTTAATTATGATTTTCTTTTATTTATAGTTTTACGAGAATTATGTTTCCTGTCAATAGAGGGAAAGTATAGAGCAATGCTGATGTTTATTGATCGAACATTTCATACTTACCACTCAATTGCCCCATGTTTACATACCTAACACACTTTAACTCTTACACACATACCACACAATTCTTAGGTATTTACATTCCTAGCACCTAAACAACCATATTTACATGCATACCATTCAATCTTTGTGCATTCACATGAAAATGTGTATTTCAACTTTTTAAGGATAGAATCACGATATTTGAATGTAATATGAAAGATTTGGGTGGTATAAATATAAGAATTGAAGTTTAGTTTTGAGATATGTACGCATAGGAATTGTGGGGATTGCATGCAAATCTTTATTCGATTCTTCTTGACCGGATTCTCGGTATTATCGTTGTTTTAAAGAAGAATCGGGATGTCGTTCTAAGTTGTCATTCTTACTGTGTTGCCTTGACTTTTTCACCGTTTGGATACTATAAATTGTTGGTTTCAGAGGCTTTATATGCCACCCGGATGTTGATTCATTTACTGTTCTTGAGGGGCTTTGTGCCCCATTTAAATGTTGATTCTGGAGGGATTTACTTGCTGTTTTAATGTTGTTTGGAGGATAATTAAATGATGTTTTGGGGACTGTTTTGGGCTAATTTTGTTGCAGTTTTTGGAGCTTTAAATGTACACTTTTATGAAGGTTTTGTCACTGTTTTGGGGCTGGTTTAGATTGGTTTTGCTGCATTTTTTTTTGTACCTTTTTAGGAAGATTTTGTCACTGTTTTGGGACTAGTCTAGACTGGTTTCGCTGCAACTCTTTGAACATTTTTAGGGAGGTTTGGTTACAATTTAAACGCACATTGTTCTGGAATGTTTTGGGATTGTTTTATTCACCGGTTTGGTCACCATTTTAGCACTGTTTTAAGTTGTTTTGGAGGCGTTAAAAGCATCATTTTGGGGTTGTTTATGCACCGTTTTGGAAACGTTTTGGGCATCATTTAAGCAATAATTTACATGCCGATTTGAAATATTTAAATGTTATTTTGGGCCGACCAAAATACTGTCTTGGAGTAGATTTAAATGCTCTTCTTGAAAGCCGATTTAGTTACAATTTTGAAAAAGTTTGAATGTTTTTAGGCCGATTCACTTATTGTTTTCCCCGTTTTTGGCTTTACTAGTTTTGGACATGAGTCGGTCTCCTCCTTTTGTTTTATTTATTTTTTTTAAATGGTTAAGTCATAAATATGAGGATTGATGATTTAATTAATTAGAAGATATTGAAAACCTCAAATCACCTTATGCATAAGTTAAAGTGTAGGTTTCCTAGAACTTTAGAAGCACACCCTAGGTGAGAGCCCATCCACCTAGTCATCGGTTTAGGCTTCCTACACTTTATGTGCACACCATGGGTTAGAGTCTATCCACCCAGTCCTCGGTTTAGGCTTCCTACACTTTAGAAGCATACCCTAGGTGAGAGCCCATCCACCTAGTCCTCGGTTTAGGCTTCATACACTAGAAGCACGCCCTAGGTGAGAGCCCATTCACCTAATCCTCGAATGCACAGTGAAACTAGAGACTTGACCCTAATTCACAAACTGACTAAGACACTAGACATGAAGCACCGAGACGTGACTCATGCTTCCTTAATTAAATCAACAGTGAAATTCCCTCAATGACTTAACTTATAATGAAGTCCAGTGCATTGGGATTTGAGCTTGAATATTACACTCAAATCCTCCTGGCAATTAGAGAAATTTTCCTAACGCCACATATGGATCATCAGACTATGATAAGTCTAGGGTCTAGGTGGTGAGGGCAATGACAACATTGCTTATGTGTGCTTAAACGAAAGATAAAAGATTAGATTATTAGAATAGTATCTCCTACCTCAAGGATCTTCAATAAGGGAGAGGGAAGGACCTATGATATTATTCGTCGACCCTTGGTGGGATTGTTGCCCCCGACACTCTTAAGTTGTCAGTAGTTCTAGCACGATTAGAGTGACTTGTCTGTGGACTGCACGACTTTACAAAATATTTACAAAAAATAAAATAAAAAATTTCTTTTGCATTATTAAAAGAACTCTGTATAAAAAAGACTTGAATAATAACTTTTGCATGAAAATCTTTCTATGAAAATTTATAAAGATCCACGGCTAGTCACTAGAATTGAGGTTAAGAACTGACTTCTGTAGATTGTTGGGCCGGTAACTCCTGTTCAAGGTCGGGAAGCACACAACCCAGCTCTGAGCCCCAACTTTTACCAAGGTCTTATACCCAGTCCTGATCTTTCATATGTGGCTAAGTGTTTCGTTTGCTTGTGATTTATACGACTCGTTTTTCTGACTTTTGTACTGAGTTTTCTCGTCTTGTTTAGTTTTCTTGCAAGTTTATTTAAATCTCCTGCAAATCATGTTATGCTCGCAACATTAATAACACAACAGTAGCAGATGCCCAGGTACGCTTTTACAGTTTATCTACAACATTTTACATTATTGCATTTTACATTTCAAGTACATTTTATTTACCTACGATTTGCTTATTCTCCATGCAAAACCAAAACAGAAACAAAACAAAACCAAACATGACATTAAAACTGGGAAACATAAACTACAATTTTCAAACACTTAAACCCTGGAGTCATCGCGACGACAAGAGCTTGAAGCCAACTTTGTGGGCAGCACGACGAGGAGCTCAGAACAAGCCAAGAGGATCTTCTTCAGCATTATCTCTTCCCAGCATAATAACAACTCATACGACTTCGAGTTAGCTCGCCTAGCGCGACATAAATCCTTGTATCTTCTTTAGGCTCCTGTACAACTATGTTGTGTAGTGTAAGTCCTAACCCGCCTTAGGTTTTGAGGTTGTCGTGTGACACGACTTAAACCCTCTTATCTCTGTGGGTTATTTGCATAATTGATTATTACGTAAATATAAGTCCCAAATAATAAAATTGACAGGATTGAACAATTGAATAACATCATCTCTAAAAATGCAGCCACACAGTAGGATAATTTGGGAAGTCACTGAGAGTTCTCAGGATCTGTGACATCTCCTACCTTTTCTTTTCTTTGGACTCCTGAAGGAACTGTTCCTACTTGTGCCACTCCCACTTGTTTTTCCACGTCCTACCGTGAAAACCTAAATCTTAAAATCTTGAAGACTAGAACTACTGATCATTATTGAGAGTTTTCTCAATTGACTCTAGTCATTTGAGATGTAATTAACTATAGGGGCTTGCCTCTATGGGAAACTTGGAACCCAGGTAAAATAAACCCTATTTAATCTTTGTATTAGATAGGGGAACTTGTCGGTCATACATAAAAATGTTCGCAGACCAAATGAATGTCACAAATCTCTTAGTTTGCAGGGTTGGGTCTATCGCCGAGGTCTACACTTATCTTTCGGGAGGGTGTAGTATTCGCGGTATCGGACACGATTATGCAAACTATTGGACGAATGATATCCATTTGGTCTCATTTTTCAAAAATTAAAACATACTACTTTCAAAACCCAAACTATATATTTATTATATTAAATTAAATTTCAAAAAATTTTTTTTTTTTTCATATTTTTCAAACCAAATAAAAAAAGTTGACCGACATCCATACCTAAAAAATTTTAATGGGCCTAATACCACAGCTCGGATTAGGTTCATAGAGATTAGTTGGGCACTGTTCTTGTAACCTGCCAAAATGGACTAGTGAAAAGATTCTAAACTGGCCATAATAAATCAAGTCCAATGTTATATGGAAAATAATCCTTTACCCATTTATATTTGGAACAACTAAAGGTAAATAAATATATAAATGATGTTACCTTTGAACCAGATGGAACCAAGCCAACCATACCAGGCATGGGCCTCATAAGAACACCATGATCCTTGTCAATTATCTTTAAATATAAAACATTAATCAAATTAGATAAAAAAAATTGGAATAAAATCAGGGAAAAAGACTAACATAAACAAAGGTCTATATTTATGATAGTCCTGTGAGCACACCTGAATTTGTCTGGTTTTTATCATAGCTTTACTTGTCCTTTCACGGCAAAGTTTGCCATATTCCCCAAAGTTTTCACTATGAGGTTCCATGTCAAATTTATGCTCAACCTTCCCTTCCAATGCACATTTTCCTGTACGGCAGCAGCTTTTATTTTTCTGTGCTCAAGATGAATATAATTCTACAAGTCCTAGAACAATGAACGCACGGAACCGGTAGAAAATCTTGACATCAAATAGCAATCCTATCATATTTTACCGGTCAAGCTCAATAGTATTTATACTCCTTGGTCTATTCCAACAAAATTTCAATGAAGTAAAATATTTCTTTTTTTCCCAATGTCTAAAAATAATAAAAATCATGAAACGGTAACAAACTGTTTCAAACTTCCTAGATTTTATGCTTAAGCCAGAATTAAGGGAAAAAACTTCAGTGTACTAATATGTTTTTCTCCCTTGTTTTCAGTCATAAAAAATGTAAAATCAAAACAGTAAGAGTAACTAAAAAGAAAAAAAGGAACTACCGAGTTCTGAAACATTTCCTAATGTTTTACAAAATAAAATGAAGATCCATGCAAAATCATAACACAAGTCCATCCATTGCGGGTCTCAATTTCTAAAGTAACTCCATATGATCCAGGTTCTGCAAGTTCCCTTCAATTATTAAGATTCTCCCACTCTCATTGCAAGATTTGGTTAGAGCTAGTGGCTTTTGATTTCCGTAGATCTGTCTTCTGGCAATTGCTTCCTTGGGTATTCTTCTATTCTTAATTTGTGTTA
>NEWO01000114.1:294776-322174 GCA_003013225.1 Phalaenopsis aphrodite
GATTAAGATCAGAGTTTCTTCTTCAAGAATTCAACGTTCAGGTTTCCACTATTGTTCATAGGAAAAGTCAAATGGAATAGGTTCAAATAGAAACAGTTATTTCCGGAATCCAAAGAAGCGAAAAGTAGGAGATGTCGAAGATACTGAAGAATATTCAGCGACATCTCAAACTAACCTATAATTTGGCTTTACGTTTTTGAAAGAGAAATTATTTGATATTTCAGTCCTATAAGTTATTTAGATATTTGAGACTTGTGTCTGCATATCTTATGCAAATAGCCCGAGAAAATAGAAGGATTTATGTCGTGCCAGACGACAACCTCAGAAGCCTAAAAAGTTTAGGACTTATATCGTACAATATGAAATCGTAGAAAATCCTAAAAGATAATGTGAGGATTTACGTTGTACTAGACGAACAACCTCAACGTCCTATAAGTATTTTATTTAAATCTATCGAAACTCAGTTGAAGTTCCTTCTGCCACCATCTGTCGTAGTCCTGATTGTTGCCCGGAGATGAATCACCAATCGAGAACGTCGTCTTTTCGTTCCAAGAAAAAGTGATAAAGAAAAGAGAAAAAAAACCCTACCTCGAACGACCTATCCTAGGGTGTTATACAAACGTGCTAGGAGAATTATATTTAAGAATTTAAATATAGATAAAGGTCCAAAATACAATGCAGTGCAGGAAAAGGAACAACTGTGTAGTAAACTACTGTAGCAAGAAAGGACTGAAGGAAAACTATGAAAGCAAAGAAATATAAAGAAAGGAAAGACTGTGCAATAAAAAAAATGCAGTAAAGGAACAAAAATGAAACAACTAAAAGTAACTTATTAATTATGGTGATGCTACAAAACATATTACAATTGCATGATAAAAAGGGGTTAAATAAACATTTGTAGACTTTAAAAGAAAGGCTAAGTGATAAGCATATGAAAATTTAAAGTGGAATATTAGCTTTTAGTTTGGGGTTGGGCTCAGACTAGACCTCTTTTTCTCTATTATCTCGATTCCACAGGCAATTGATATATCGAAGTCAACCTATCAATATCAAATAGAGGTCACCAACGAATCATCCCTATAATCAGGCAGCCCTAGACCCTATCATTTAAAAGGTGTGTGAACCCAAATAGTATCTGGACTTATCTTGTTAAACGTGTAATATACCAATGTGAGATAGTATCTGAACTTATCAAGGTGTAATGCACCTATGTGTGATATTAGGATGAGTGACGTATAGTATCTGAACTTATCGGGGTGTGGTGTGTAGTATCTAGACTCTCAAAAGAAATATAATATCTATTCTTGTGGTATATGTTATGTGGAATGTCTAGTGTGTAATATGTGATGTGTTACAAATGTAGCATCTGTCGTGTAGATGCGATGTGTATCGGGGTACTTGTCATGTGAAGTGTGATGTGTAGTATCTATTGTGATATTATAGTATTATAGTATTTATTGTGTAGTGTATGAAATGAGTATCTGTTCCTTTTACAAATGTAATATCTGTGTAATTGTGTATCTGTTCTTTCACAAGTATAGTATCTGTAGTATCTGTTCTTTTCTAATTGCCAATTTTCAAACCTTTTGAAAAGGGTTAGAGCTGCCGACGACTTAAGGGGTGAAAGGGCATCTCACTAATTGAATATTGATTTTATATTTTCAGCTATAAGAAGAGCTGATCATTGGTTCTTTGCATCATTGCCTAATGCCCCTCATCTCGAACTTATAGGCCACTTTAATATTTCATATGTTTATCTAATAATTTCTTCTTTGAATGTTTTGTATAATGAAATCAAAGGGAACGAACTTCTAAAAAGGTTCATGTATATAATTGTTTCATACCACATTTCAGAAATCATATATCTCACTAGATCATAACTTCCCAATTCCAGGTATGCTAGAAAATGCCTTCAAGATAATTCCAAGTGACTCAATTTAGAAATTCATATTGCGGGTCAAGAAATCATCAAAACAAGATACTTCCAGCCACCTTTTTATAGATTATGGACCGCAAATGATAAGGACTATTTANTTGTGAAAATGATATTTTTTTTATTTTAGAAAATAATGAGACCGGATAGACCTCATATATCTAATAGTTTAAATAGTTGAGCGCGATACCATAAATGATATATCATCTCAAAGGATGATCGTATCATTTATTAGTATGTTTAACTATCTAAACTTAAAAGTTTATAACTATTTTTGTCTGCGAATTTATAGCCGACAAATTCTCTTATTTAATACACAGATTAGACAGGATTTAGATTAATCTGGGTTCTTAATTCCTTATAGAGACAATCCCTTATAGTTAATTACATCATAGACAACCGAAGTCACCTAAGAAGACTCTCGATTAAGATCAGAGTTTTTTCTTCAAGAATTCAACGTTCAGGTTTCCACTATTGTTCATAGGAAAAGTCAAATGGGATAGGTTCAAATAGGAAGAGTTATTTCCGGAATCCAAAGAAGCGAGATGTCGAAGATACTGAAAAATATTCAGCGACATCTCAAACTAACCTATGATTTGGCTTTATGTCTTTGAAAGAGAAATTATTTGATGTTTCAGTCTTATAAGTTATTTAGATATTCGAGACTTGTGTGTATATATCCTATGCAAATAGCCTGAGAAAATAAAAGGAATTATATCGTGCTAGACGACAACCTCGGAAGCCTAAAAAGTTTAGGACTTATATCGTACGATATAAAATCGTAGAAAGTCCTAAAAGATAATGTGAGGATTTACGTTTTACTAGACGAACAACCTCGACGCCCTATAAGTATGTTATTTAAATTTATCGAAACTCAGTTGAAGCTCCTTCTGCCACCATCTGTCGTAGTCCTGATTGTTGCCCGGAGATGAATCACCAATCGACAACGTCGTCTTTTCGTTCCAAGAAAAAGGGATAAAGAAAAGAGAAAAAAAACCCTACCTCGAACGACCTATCCTAGGGTGTTATACAAACGTGCTAGGAGAATTATATTTAAGAATTTAAATATAAATAAAGGTCCAAAATACAATGCAGTGCAGGAAAAGGAACAACTGCGTAGTAAACTACTGTAGCAAGAAAGAACTGAAGGAAAACTATGAAAGCAAATAAATATAAAGAAATGAAAGACTGTGCAATAAAAAAAATGCAGTAAAGGAACAAAAACGAAACAACTAAAAGTAACTGAGTAATTATGGCGATGCTACAAAACATATTACAATTGCATGATAAAAAGGGGTTTAATAAACATTTGTAAACCTTAAAAGAAAGGCTAAATGATAAGCATATGAAAATTTAAAGTGGAATATTAGCTTTTAGTTTGGGGTTGGGCTCAGACTAGACATCTTTTTCTCTATTATCTCGATTCCACAGGCAATTGATATATCGAAGTCAACCTATCAATATCAAATAGAGGTCACCAACGAATCATCCCTACAATCAGACAGCCCTAGACCCTATCAATTAAAAGGTGTGTGAACCCAAATAGTATCTGGACTTATCTTGTTAAACGTGTAATATACCCATGTGAGATAGTATCTGAACTTATCAAGGTGTAATGCACCTATGTGTGATATTAGGATGAGTGACGTATAGTATCTGAACTTATCGGGGTGTGGTGTGTAGTATCTAGACTCTCAAAAGAAATATAATATCTATTCTTGTGGTATCTGTTATATGGAATGTCTAGTGTGTAATATGTGATGTGTTACAAATGTAGCATCTGTTGTGTAGATGTGATGTGTATCGCGGTACTTGTCATGTGGAGTGTGATGTGTAGTATCTATTGTGATATTATAGTATTATAGTATTTATTGTGTAGTGTATGAAATGAGTATCTGTTCCTTTTACAAGTATAATATCTGTGTAATTGTGTATCTGTTCTTTCACAAGTATAGTATCTATGCAGAAATCTGTAGTATCTGTTCTTTTCCAATTACCAATTTTCAAACCTTTTGAAAAGGGTTGGAGCTGCCGACGACTAAGGGGTGAAAGGGCATCTCACTAATTGAATATTGATTTTATATTTTCAGTTATAAGAAGAGCTGATCATTGGTTCTTTGCATCATTGCCTGATGCCCCTCATCTCAAACTTATAGGCCACTTTAATATTTCATATGTTTATCTAATAATTTCCTCTTTGAATGTTTTGTATATTGAAATCAAAGGGAACGAACTTCTAAAAAGGTTCATGTATATAATTGTTTCATACCACATTTCAGACATCATATATCTCACTATATCATAACTTCCGAATTCCAGGTATGCTAGAAAATGCCTTCAAGATAATTCCAAGTGACTCAATTTAGAAATTCATATTGCCGGTCAAGAAATCATCAAAACAAGATACTTCCAGCCACATTTTTATAGATTATAGACCGCAAATGATAAGGACTATTTAATGATCTTGGTATTTGAGCAGAATTTACAGTAAGATTCAAATATTGAAAATATTTCAAATTTTGAAAGCCTCAGACATCCTTTCTTCTTCTTTTTTTTTTATATGGAGAGTGTATAAGCAATAAATGAATGCTTCTTGATGCCTTAAGAAAAAAGTGAATATTCCAGCTAAAAATATTTACAAAGTAAATGTATAGAAAATTTTAAGAACGTTTGCACGCTTACCACCTTACTCCCCCGTATTTGCATAACCAAAAAAAAAAATTAAAGCTCTGTAAAACAAAGCTAAAAGAAATTTGTATACACACGATGCAATTCTTAAGTATTTATATATGTATCACTCACATTTGTACCATAAAAAATTCTTTTATCCAAAAGAAATCACTCAATTACAAGCATAGGTAAGACAACACATACATGAGAAATTAAATTTGGGTGTGGTGT
Source organism: Phalaenopsis aphrodite (assembly GCA_003013225.1). Lineage (NCBI taxonomy): Eukaryota > Viridiplantae > Streptophyta > Magnoliopsida > Asparagales > Orchidaceae > Phalaenopsis > Phalaenopsis aphrodite. The sequence goes on from NEWO01000114.1 coordinate 299,611, forward strand.
TAGATATGTAATTATGCATGAATTGGGTGGTATCAATGTAAATACGAGAGAATTAGCTGCTGCAATCAGAAGGTAAAAAAAAAAACACGTGAACTGTCATGCAGAAGGATTTCCAAACAATTTTGCCATCAACCAAATTTTCATCATCCACTACCTAAAACATCACATAGATTCCAATGTGCATTCAGAGAGGGGCAGCAATAAGAAGAGTAAAACCGAGCCACTAACAATGGTAAGAATCAAAATCTAGCCATCAAAATCTAATTTCTAAGAGCCCCAAAATCAAATAGAAGCCACTTGAATATGTCTCGAGTAGGAGAACCAACAGATAAGCATAAAGTAAAGCCCCCAACCCTTTTTTAAAACTTGAACATCAAATCGATTCAGCAAGAAAACCGTAGCCCATAGAGCTAAACAGCTAAAAAATCCTTCGTATAAAGCCTGCGCAATAAAGAAAACCACCAACAAACGAATCCATAAAATAACCAAAGATCAAGCCACAACCAAACCAGAACCGAGCCCAGCAAGGAGCAAGAGTATAATATAATTTCCACAAAACTAAGCTTAATTTTAAGTCAAACCAAGCCAAACATAGAGGTAAATCGAGCCCAGCAAATGACCAAAAGAACGAGCCACCAAATAGCTACCCAAATCATTAAACATTTTCAATATTTAAGTTCGAATAAAGGGAGCAGCAGGAAGCAAAATCGAGCCCAGCATAAGTGCTAAGCCGAACTACCAAAAAGAAGCAAAACTGAGCCCCAAGTTGATATTCAAAAACACCAAAATACTCCAATGACTTATACTTGAGTAAAGGGACAGCAGGAAGCACGAAACCAAACTCCCAAAATTAAATGAATCCACAGATCTTCACTTCGAAATACAGAATAATCGAGAAAGCTTAGAACAAAGCCTCCAAAATCAAGAAAAACCAAATGTCTGTTGATCTCATTTTTAGTGAGGTCTTAGTCTCCTACTCTTAGAACCTAGGATCTAGCTCTAGGAGTTCTTATTGACCATCCTAGCGGACTAGCAATGGAGCCCACCTCAAGTTGAACTTCAAGCCACTTCTTAACTCATTTTTGTGAAGAACTGGCATGATTGGTTCCAAGCACTCAACTTCTAGTTGCAAGGGCTAAGAACCAATATGTAGAGGGCCCGAAAATGAGTTCATATAGGATCAAACAACCTTAGGTGTGACCCGATTACTCGCGAACGCCGCAATTCACGCACTCACCGCACCACACACGACTTTGACTTGATTTGACTTGTTCGTCGGTGAACTCGCACGGACGACTCCGGATGATGAAACAGACCGCACCAACACGTCCGGAACGTCAACTTTATCTAGGAAGGACACCCATATTGCTAGGGTTACGCTCGAGCACAAATAACAAGAAAATCGATGCACTATTTTTTTTATTAGAGGGACGCGGGCCCGGGCTCAACCCAGGTTCAACTCGGGTTCGACTTGAGCTGAACACGGGCTAATCACTCAGCTCAAATATTTTCAAAATTCAAATTTTAAATTTCAAATTGACCATTTAATCTCACATTAATAGGGTCAAATTGAAATTTAATATTTGTCTAACAAGCTTTCCCCCGCATGGAAGGTATTTAATTTGGCGTCTAATGCTTCTAACCGATACTCGCGTCTATACCTTTACGGCTCTCCTCCCTCAGCATCAGAGCACTCACCTTCTTCTCCTCTCCCGCTCGTCTGGCCCTCTCCTCTTCTGGAAAAAAAAAACAGAAGCGCTCCTTCTCTCTCTGCCTCGCGCACCGAAGCCACAGACCGCGCTTCCTCTCTTCTTTGAATCTCTCCTCCCGGCCGGCTCGTCTCTCCTGCTCGATACTGAAACCCCACTCGCTGGCTCTCCTCCCTCGACCGAAGATCGAAGCATTCGACCCCTCTCTCGCTAGCGACCGAACCCTAGCGCTCGATCCCGCCTCTGCACCGAAGCACGCCGATCCCGTCTCTGCACCTCGCCTGTTAGCTGCGTCTCTCCTCTCCTTGCGCCGAAAACCCCGCTCCGCTCCTCACGCCGAACAGCCGCCCGACGCTGCTCCTCCCTGAACCAAAGGCCACGCTCCCTCGATCACACTCCTCCGCTCGCTTGCTCTCCTCTGCAACTCAACGTTGTGAACCGAAGCTCCCCGAAGCTCGCTCCTGCTGTGCCTTCACTCGTGCGATGAGAATTGTTCGTCCAACAGCCCTAACCGAATTTCCTTCACTTACGAAAAACCTCCCTACTCGATTATCTTTGGGCCTCCACCGAAGAGATTTTAGGAAGCTGAATTCTAAACCATTTTTTTTATCGAATTGCAAACAATGACCCCTTTTGTTTGTCTCTGATGTGTGGATTATGATTGAATGCCTACTTGATTTATTTCTGGATTTATGAAGAATCTTAGCTCTTCTTTAGAGTTACTGTTTAGAGCCATAAAGTTTTATATCCCTGAAATGTGCTTAGAATTTTGTTAAACATGCTTTGCCTAGGTTTCTAAAGAGTAAGTTATGTCAATTTGGAGTGCTTTATGATTGGTTGTTTGAGTAAGCTTATAATCCGTGGCATTTTATCTTGTGTATTTTGATTATTCACTGTTCTTTTAATTGTACTAGCCATGTTTACTTGCTTTTATCTAGGATTCATCTGATACGTTAGTGTTACAATGATCTTGTGTGGACATGGGAAAATAGAATCGTTCTTCATTAAATTCAAATTAATGTTTAATAGTTGTTAAAATCGTGGGCTTGCTTATGTCAACCATGAATTATTGAATGTGAACTTTTTCCGAAATGAGTCTTTCTTCTACTATTATTCCAATAATCTTTACTGGAACCTGCTGATTTTTTAGAAGGATTCACATACGTACCACATAATTCTCATAAATTTACATATCCAGCACCCAAGTCTTAGAATCAACTTGTATGTCAATCATAAGTACTTGTATGCCTAATACCTAAGCTTTGTTTTACATACATGCCACTCAATTACTATGTGCTTGCATATCTATCACATTGGCTTCAATTTTTACGTGTATACCATACAATGCTTATATTCTTTGCATGTGGAACCTAAGCTTTATAATTACACCATTTTAATCTTTAATTCTACGTAAGAGGTACTTCTATTTCTTAACGTGAAATGTATCTTTTCACGCTTAGGATTTATATGTTGTTTTGGAAATAATTTGAGCACCATTTTGGAGCAATTTCGTCACTGTTTTGGGATGTTTTTGCTTGCTGATTTAGAGAGGCTTACACAATGTTTTGAAGCGAATTTAAGGTCTGATTTTTATGCGTTGTTTTGGAGCCACTTTAGGTGTCAATTTGAGCTGATTTTGGGTACTATTTTGGAGCCACTATAGGTGTTGGTTTGGGCTAATTTTGATCGTTGTTTTGGAGTCGCTTTATGTGTCGATTCAGGCTGATTTTGTGCACTGTCTTGGAACAAACTAAAGCACTCTTCTCGAGAGTTCATTTAATTACAGCTGTTGAAATATTTTAAACGTTTTTTTAGGTTGATTCACTTGCTATTTCCTCTTTTGATTTGTTAGTTTTGAAAGTAGATCAACCTTTTCTTTTCGTTTGTTTTGGTATTTTTGTTAAATGGTTAAGTCATAAAGATGAGGATTGATGATTTAATTAATTGGAAGATATGGAAAACCTTAAATCACCTTAAGCATAAGTTAAAGAGTAGACTTCTTAGAGTTTCAAGAGCACACCCCAGGTGAGAGTCCATTCACCTAGCCCTCAATGTAGGCTTCCTAGATTTTAGGTGCACACCATAGGTAAGAGTTCATCCACCTAATTCTCAGCATAGACTTCCTAGGTTTTAGGAGCACACCCTAGGTGAGAGTCTATCAACATAATTCTCAGCATAGACTTCCTAGACTTTAGGAGCACACCCTAGGTGAGAGCCCATCTACCTAATCATCAATGTAGGCTTCCTAGATTTTAGGAGCACACCCTAGGTGAGAGTCCATCAACCTAATTTCTGCAGTGTAATCTCCCAAGATTTTAGGAGCATACGCTATGTAGGAGTTCATTCATCTAATCCTCGAATGCACAGTGAAACTAGCACTTGATCCTAATTCACAAACTAAGACACTATACATGATGCGCCGAGACGTGACCCATGCTTCCTTAACTAAATCAACAGTGAAATTCCCCCAATAACTTAACCTACAATGAAACCCAGTGCATCGAAATTTGAGCTTAAATATTACACTCAAATTCTCCTGTCAATTGGGAAAATTTCTTAACGCCACATATGGATCATTAGACTAGGATGAGTCAGGGTCTAGGTGGCGAGAACGATGACGATATTGCTCAGTGTGCTTAAACGAGGGATACGAAATTAGATTATTAGAATAGTATCTCCTACCTCAATGATCTTCAATAAGGGAGAGGGGATGACCCATGATACTATTCGTAGATTTTTGGTGGGATCGTTGCCCCCGACACTCTTAAGTTGTCAGTAGTTCTAGCACGATTAGAGTGACTAACCTGCGGACTATACGACTTTACAAAAATATTTACGAAAATAAAACAAAATCTCTTTTGCATGTTAAAAAGAACTCTGCATAAAAAAAACTTAAACAACAACTTTTGCATGAAAATCAAATAAATTTTCTATGAAAATTTATAAAAGTCCATGGTTAGTCATTTGGATTGAGGTTAAGAACTACCTCCTGTAGATTGTCGAGTTGACAACTCTTACTCAAGGTCGGGAAGCACACAACCCAGCTCTGAGCCCCCACTTTTACCAACGTCTTATACTTAGTCCTGAGCTGTCATATGTGGTTACAGGTTTCTTTTGATCGTGATTTTTACAACTCATTTTTATGACTTTCGTGTTGGGTTTTCTCGTTTTGTTTAATTTTCTTGCAAGTTTATTTAAACCTGCTGCAAATCATATTATGCTCGCAACACTAATAACGCAACAGTAGCAGATGCCCAAGTATGTTTTTACAGTTTATCTACAACATTTTAATTTACTGCATTTTACATTTCAGGTACTTTTTCTTTACCTGCAATTTGATTATTTTACATACAAAACCAGAACTGAAAATAAAACCAAAACCAAACATTGACACCAAAACTATGAAGCACAAATCACCAATCTCAAACACTTAAACCCGGAGTCGTCGTGATGACAGGAGCTTGGAGCCAACTTTGTGGGCAGCACTGCAAGGGATTCAGACCGAGCAACAAGAGGATCTTCTTCAGCATTATCTCTTCCTAGCATAATAACAACCCATAGGACTTCGAGGTAGCTCACCTAGCGCGACGTAAATCCTCACATCTTCTTTAGGCTCCTGTACAACCATGTTGTGCAGCGTAAATCCTAACTCGTCTTAGGTTCCGAGGTTATGGTGTGACACGACGTAAACTCTCTTATCTCTGCGGGCTATTTGCATAATCGAATATTGTGCACATGTAAGTCCCAAATAATAAAATTGGCAGGATTAAACATTCAAATAACATCATCTCTAAAAATACAGCCACACAGTAGGATAGTTTGGGAAGTCACTGAGGATTCTCCTCAGGATCTATGACATACCCAACATTTTCTTTTATTTGGATTCCTGAAATAACTGTTCCTATTTGAACAACTTTCACTTGCATTTTTCTACGTCCTACCGTGAAAACTTAAACCTTGAATTCTTGAAGACTAAAATCACTGATCATTATCGAGAGTTTTCTCATGAGATTTTCGTCATTTGAGATGTAATTAACTATAGGGGTTTGCCTCTATAGGGAACTCGGAACCCAGGTAAAATAAACCCTATTTAATCCTTGTATTAGATAGGAGAACTTGTCGGTCACACATAATAGGTTCGCAGACCAAACGGGTGTCACAAATCTCTTAGTTTGCAGGATTTAATCTATCGCCGAGATCTACACTTATCTTTCGAGAAGATATAGTATTCGCGGTATCAGACACGATTATGCAAACTATTGGAATGATGAGATCCATTTGGTCTCATTTTTTAAAAAAATTAAAACATATTATTTTCAAAACTCAAGCTATATATCTCTTATATTTAAATAAAATTTCAAAAATTATTTTCATATTCATATTTTTAAATCTATTGAAAAAGTTGACCGACAATGCCCAACCAAGGAGCTTGAAACAGAATCACCTATGAATCAAATAAATCCAAGGATCTTCATGTTAAAGCAATGCAACAAGAAAACAATAGTCAAAAGAGCTCAAATATTTCCTGAGATCTCAATATATCTTTCCAGCAAAGAAAAATTGCAGCCCAAAAGCTAAACAACCTATAAATTCTTAAAATTCATGCATCAAGGAGAGTTGTAATATAAAAAAAAATCCCGAATAGATGTTCTCGAATAAGGTAACAGGAAGCAAAACAAAGTCACCAAAACCCACTCCTCAAAGCATTTAAAAAAAACTCTAAGCATGCATTCGAATAGGGGCAACAAGATGAGCAAAAAGAATTGAGCTACCAAAACAAATCTCAAATGCAGTGATAATCTCAATCTGAGGCAAACCTACCGAATTACCATTCAACATGAAGAAACAAAGACAACCATAGAAGAGATATTCGTAAGAGAGCCTTATCTCTTCATCAAAGTAATAATCAAACTAGCATATTAATTTCCATTGAAATATTAATCCTATAATTAAAAAGAGGATATCACATGGGCAGCTAATCCAAAAATTGACTCAAAATTCGAAGCTAATTTGAAAGAAACTCCATGGTGTTAAAGAGGGTAACTACTCCAAATCATCAAGTATAATTGATAGATGAAAAAGGTTGAAATCTCTATCTATTTCATTAATTTCCATAATCAGATTCTAGGAGTAAATGGAATCTGACCTCAACTTCTTGCTAACTCAAGAACGAGAAGAATAAGAAAAACCCTGAAACAAAAACTCCCAACAGAGAATGAGCTCTCAAACTATGTCTCCTTGAAATCTCCATAAAAAAAAATCAGCACCCTTGATGCTTCCCCCAAAGGGGTATTTATAGTCATCGAGAGGGCTGGGGCTCACCGACGGTGAGAAAAAAGGAATGTGACGAGAAACACCTCAAAGGGCAAAGAAAACGTCCAAACTCAAGAACGAGAAGGTTACCAGACTCGTTTAGGCGGGAAAATCTGTTACAAGAAAATGACTGGCAGTTATGACCAGAAGAGAAGGTAAGCCGCCACTGAGGAGGAATACAGTGACCGGAGAAACCGGAAATAGGGTCATCGCTCGGCAGAGAAGAACAAAGGGTTATGTCACATTTCGGTCCCAAAAAGAGAGGGGAACGCATGTGAGAAAGGATTTGAATGTAGATTTATAAAATATCTTTTATATAAAATAAAACTTTATCAAATACATTTTTTTTCTATTAAAGATAATATTAAAAAAATATTTAATTTCGTGTGATTTACTCGTGCACGGCGCCCTAACAAAATGAGTTTCCTTTCTAGCTAAAACTAACGTTCCGGACGCAATGGCGTGGTCCATTTCATCATCCGAAATCATCCGGACAAATTCGTCGATGATTGCGTCAAATTAACTTCGATTCGTGCGCGACGCAACAAATGAAATTATTTTGACCTGATCGGAGCCGTTCAACAAATATATCATTGATTGATCCTCACATAAGCGACGACCAAAGTCAAACACATCGCTTGCAATGACAAGTCAAACATCGCACACGCCACGGTGTTCACTTATGACTTTTAAATCCTATGGTAACTCAGCAAGAGTTTCGACATGTTCGGCTATAATCGACTCAACTGGACATCGAGGATTAAAAACCGTTAATATGAAACTGCAAGGAGCGAAGAAATGGTTTGAATTTTTAAGTCGTGTAGATTTCATTCTATTCCTCTAGGAGAGTCAAAATAGAAAATCCTAAGGCTAGATCCTACGGTATCTAAGGAAGGGAAAAGAATACCTCAAAATGAGGTCAACAATGATTTTTATTTATTTTGAATAAGCTTACCATAAGTTCCAAGCGAAGTTAGTTGCAGAGTACTAGAGAAGAAAGATGTTCATATGACTAATATTCAAGTTAATAAAGATATGTACACTAGAGTTTTAACCTGTGTTCGAACAGGAGGATTGACCAAGTATTTTTCTATTTCAATTCGATTGCATCAGGGATCAGCTTTAAGTGCATATCTTTTTGCTTTAGTTATGGATGCTCTCACTGGACATTTACAAGAGGATGTACCAAGGTGCATGCTTTTCGTTGATGATACACTTCTTGTGGATAAAACTAGAGAAAGAATTCAAAAAAAAATTGAATTATGGAGGTCTACATTGATGTCTAAAGGCCTTAGTTTGAGTAGAACTAAAACTGAATACATGGAATGTATTTTTAGTAGTAGTAGCTCTAGTGGCAGAGTTGTAACTATGAGTGATCAAATCATTAAAAGGTGTGAACGTTTTAGATATCTCAAATCTATTATTCAAAGTGATAGTGATATAGATGGAGATTTTCTCAGAAGAATTCATGTTAGTTGGTGAAAGTGGAGGAACACATTGAACCAACTATGTAATAGAAATGTAACACTTAGATTTAAAGAAAAATTTTATAAGATGGAGGTGAGACCTACAAGGCTACAATGCTCTGGCACAGAATGTTGGCCCTTAAAAGAGAAGCAAAAAACAAAATTAATTTTTGCTATATGAGAATGCTTAGGTGGATGAGTGACTTGAAACTTTAAGACAAAATGTGAAATGAATATATCCATGTTAGGGTTGGTGCAACTCCAGTTGCGGGCAAGATTAGAGAGAGTCGTCTTAAATGGCTTGGTTATATTAAACGTCGGTTATCTGATGATCCGGTTAAGAGAAATGTTTTAGATTCGACTGATGTTAAGAAAGACAAATGTAGACCTAAAAGGACTTGGGCATATTGTATAAAAAATGATCCTAATCTATTATAATTACATGAAAATATGACACTCAATAGGACACAATGGAGAAAAAGGATTCATGCAGTCACCCCACTTAGTGGGAAAAAGACTTGTTGTTGTTAATGTATGTGCGGATTATTCTTTTTTTTGAGATTCAGTTATTCAAATTATGATGTTAAATTTTCAGAAGAGGATGCCCATGTCACAAGTGTGATGCTTGCTTTTCCAGTGAGATTTATTAATAATATGAATTACTTTCTCTTGTATGAAATCTCGATTATGTGAATGGATTTTGTAATTCTGAACTTTCTAGCCATTAATTTCTAATATAAACCAATATATCATTTATCAAAATTGAATTATAAAGTTTTAAGTCTCCATGAAAGCTGATGAATAAATGTTCAATATTAATAGCTATCGTTTCAAAATTACACGCTACATGTTATATTTGTATTAGTAACTCTTGACCGCAAGGAGTCCTACATTTGATTTGATAAAAAAAGCTTAAGACAACTTAAAATTAGGATTGCTGACTAATAAGAAAAAAGATTCAATTTAAATAAAAATCATTTAGTTATAATTCTAAGAAATTTTAACAAAATTATAATGAAGATAAGTATAATATTCCTAAATTTGATGGATGAACAATTTTGTGGTATTTTCAAAATGATAGATAAACTAAAAGAATTCTTTGAAAAATATAAAATGTCAGATTTCAAAAACAATTTAGGCTGCCTAAAAAAAGTATAGAATATCAAAGGTTCTAGTGAAGTGTTGTTACAAAAATAATAATTGGTATGAATGAAAGCCAAAACTTAAATAACAATTTGTTTATCCATATATAGGAGGTCATGACATTATTAATTTTAGAAATTTAAACAAGAGAATAATTCTATTTGGATAACTTCTTTAATTTAAAAATATTAGAGCTAAATATCATTTGCTTAGAGATAATGAGGTTGTTAACATATATTTCATTAAAACTCTTGAGCAATAAGAAAATTTCACTAACAATAACAGACAAAGCTTCCTACAAAACTTTAGACTGCAAAAGCTATTCTAATTAAAGTAAATTACATGAAAATTTCTGAGGTATAAATAAAGTTCCTCGTTGATTCATATTTTTAAAAACACTACTTTTAGGTCCCTAAAGTTCATAACATGTCAATACAACAAATTAACACGCGTTATAGCTAAATAGCCTAGCTTATCTCCTATGCTACTTGCATTCAAGGATGCACTGAAGAATAAAATGCATGTTATGGCATGTGTAAGCTATACTGCATGGTACTTGTGCTAGCACTACTACTTAATTTATTTTTTATTTTGGTTTATTGATTTATTTAAAATAAAAGAATAAATAAATAAAATTTGTTAAATGTTAGACAGCATGATGAGAGTGTTTCATTGCTAAATTTAGTTCTCAATCAAATGGATTTATTTTATGGTCTAATTAAAGCAATATGGCATATTCCTAGAAAGTAAAATCTTTAACATATGTAAGGTTTTAACCTGCAAAAATCTATAAGTATTGTATAGCAATCAACTAGGCAGAGCTTATAGAATGATATACAACTCGTCTTAAGAAAGTGGGCCAACATAAAGCACAATTTATGACCAGTAGCAATGTGATTTATCTTATAATTACCCTCTTCTTGAAAATATTGCACCTTTGCTTAATAATTTTAAAGAAAAATCTTCAACTACTAATAAAAGTATCAAATAAGTTTAATTAGCAGCCTACGCTTTACAAATTAAAGGAAAGATAAAAAAAAATAGATTTCTATTGAAATCCAATGGTTAGACTCCTATTCTTTGCAATTCCAAGGACCTTCAAATAGAAGAAGTAGCTTTTGCACAAGTTTACATGTTATTTATATGCATCAATTAAAATGAATTCCTACGCAGAAGAAAGCTCTTATATGATTCACAAATGCTTCGTGGACAAGAAAACAAATCACCCTTCTGGATATTGGCTATAACTTTTATCTAGATTTTTTGGATGTAAAATTGCTGCATGAACCATTTTTCGAACTGGTTAATGTCAGAGGCAAGTTTAACGTGTTTGATGATGCCCGCCCAAGCATGTTCGGTGGACGTCCACTTGAAGTTGGATAAGTATTTGAATCACTCTAAGGGCATCCCACGTGTCTTTTCTCAATCCCATGCCTATCTCACTTTCAGTAATTCAATTCTTGATACTTATTCTAATTGGGTTACGCTTCCTCAATGAAGCTACAAGGCTACACAAATCAAATAATCAACTTTGTTGCTATTATGAAATGTCCATTCAAAAGTCTTCCTGTGACGTCTGCTAACAAAGCATTCCTCCAGCGTCTATTAAAACTGTATTCAACCAAGTTATCCAATAATATAAGCCAAGAAGAGCCCTTTTTATTTTTATTAACTGATTGTATCATGTTACTCAATTCCATCGTTATTCACACAACGTAGTCATCTCAACATTCAGTGAATTTACCATAAGCACGGTTTTGACAGATATGCGATTCAAACAGTTTCCCAAGAAGAAAGCAATTTTCTTTCACCCACAGAACTTCTCCCTCATTTCAAACTCACTTCCACCAATGAAAAATGAAAAGAAAATGCTGAATCATGGCTTTGCCAAATAGTTGCCTTCCTGGATTATAATCTATATCATTGTAATTAGTGAATGTTTAATGAACCTTTAAAAATGAGATTTGATACTTCCCCTCTCATGTTACACTTAGTTCATATTATAATAAGTTGTTAGGTATCATATCAAAATTTGAATTAGAGAAAGATAACAATAACAACCCTACTTTCAACCGTTCAATTTTTATCATATCCATGACTTTCATAATGAGAAACCATGTCTCAAATATCTAGATTCAAGAAATAACACTCACTCAAATAAGAGGAATTCTCTCTCTCTCTCTTTCTCTCTCCCCCTCCCCCTACATTGCCCCCCGCCGCTCCCCCCCCCCCCCCCCCCCCACTTTCCCCCCCCGCCCCCCCCCCCCCCCCCTACCATTAAATTCTCTTCAAAAACTTAAATTCTTTAAATTAACAATCCAATTAAATGAAATTATTGGAAGGAGGACGGTTGCTGGTTGGAACTTGGAAAGTACAATTGAATGGGGATAGCAAGTGAAATAGTGATTGGGAAGTATAATAAGATCATCTAATGGATACTTCATCATTCTACCCTCCATTCAAAAGAAAAATCATGAGTTTGATATCTAACAAGGTACCTCCCCATCATGTCTCCTGACGCCAAAGGAAATGTTCATGATACAGTAAAATCCACATTAATACCAATTTGATTTAGCCAAAATAATTAAGTTAAGCTAAACTGAATATGAAGAAGGATTTCATTACTACGAAAGAAAAAATACATGAGATAAAAGGGTATATACACAGCCAAAGTAATTGAAACTCGCTTACCCAAGATAACTAAATTAATCATAACATTTAAACAAATAATTCACCCAAATTGGAATCTATCACTCTCTTCTCATTAAGCTCTCTTCAAAATTCATTTCCTTAATAAACCAATATATCTACGCAACAGGTCTTTCCGTAATAAATTAATATGGTTTTGCAGTGTCCCAATCCACACATATAATATGAAGTGTGTTTGTGTACCATGAATTTTTTAATGAAATTAAATTTGCATATATTTGTCTTATCAATGTGAAGATATTGTTATATGGATGATTGAGCATATGATCTCGGATTATTTATATGATGTTCAATCGTACACATGATCCTTAATCATACAATAAGGTTAGGGACCGTGATAGAATCTGTTGAACATAGTACAATTTAATAATTTGTAATCAAGTGACAAAAGACTGTTGAAACTTCAACAAATTTTGACACAGGCATTCCAATTACTGTTTTATTGAATATGAACTCCATTAGAATTTGATTAGGTCATTGTTTTATTTCTTATTTGATATTTCATGTGTTAAAAATCTAAAAATATTGTTTTTGTTATTTCTATTTTTACTTTTTGTGTCTTCTTTGTTTTACTTATTCCTTTGTGAATATTGCTGGTATATTGCATTTCATGCAAGTTTAGAGTCTATCACTTGCTAGTTCTAGGCTTGTATGCTTAGAGCTGGACTAGTTGAACTTGTACCTTATGACCCTGAATTAGAAAGAGCCGAAAAAAAAAAGAAAATTAAAAAAATATATATCACAAAGAATGTAAGAGGGATGGCAAACCCTCAGAAAAGGAATATCATGCCTATACCACTTAGGGAATTTTCCAATCGCAGGATAGATGAAATCTACAAGAGTATAAATAACCCTAGCATTAAAGCCGACACGTTTGAACTCCAACTTATTATCATTTGTGTGCTCCAAAACAATCAATTTGGAGACTTACCTATAGAAGACTCCAATCTTTATATAATTATTTTTTTAAAGTTATTTGTGACCTTCAGAAATAATTGTATCTCTAATGATGTTGTTGGACTTCGATTGTTTCATTTCTCTCTTAGGGATAAAACTAAGATTTGGTTGAATTCTTTAGCCCTAGGATCCATAGCGCTCAAAAATTTCTAGCAAAGTATTTCCTCCCTTCAAAAACTGTCAAACTTAGGAATGATATCATATCTTTTACTCAATTAGATATTAAATCCATTTATGAGGCTTGAGAAAGGTTTAAAGAGATGCTTAACAAATGTCCCACCACCACTTACTAGAGTGGCTTTTAATTCAGACATTTTATGATAGCCAGTAGGTTTATTGAGGTCAAAATTGATGTGCATATAAGGGGTCGCCTAGTCAAAACCTTTTAAAGAGACTTACTCACAAATTGATAATATGACTACGAATAATTTTCAATGTTCTTCAAAAAGAGTAAACTCTAAGAAAGTAGTCAGTGTTCATGACAGATATTTTAACGATCTTAACCTAAAAAGTTGTTGTTATGTTATTTCGAGGAAAATAGATAAAATAGGCTTTAATCCAATGCAAGGATCACTACCTAGTAATGCAACAGCCTACATACCAGTAGGAGATTCTTGTACTAATATTGTGGAAAACTCAAACGCCACAAGAGATGGGTTCAATTAACTGTATTTTAACACTGAAACCCCAAATCAAAAGAATCACCCAAATTATAAACGGAATAACAATAATCAATGTGTAAGAAATCAACATTGTGGTAGTAACCAACCCAACTTTGTAGGTAATTGGAATAACTAGGGTAATGGCAACCCTAGACTTACCTACCCTACTAGATTCACTTTTCATTCCCATTTTATGGAGAAAAAATTGTCATTGGAAAAAGTAGTATTGAACACGTGGAATCAAATTCAAAGTTATTTTGCAATCAAACAATATTGAAACATAAATTGGGCAAATAGCAAACTCATTGAGTCAGAGACACCAAGGGACTTTACCTAGAAATTGAAAGGTGAATCTAAAGGACCATAATGTAGAGCACTATAGGAATTACAAGTGGGAAGGTACATGAGGAGCCTAGAGTGGAAAAGCCTAGAAAAGAGGAGCCCGAATCTGAGCTTAATAGGCCTCAAGTAAAACTAACCTAGAACTTAGGAAAACACCTTCACCAATTAGAATAGAATATGAGAGATCATCACAACCTTTTCCTCATATGTTAATTAAACAAAAATAGGACCAACAATTCACTAAGTTTTTGGAAATGTTCAAGAAGCTCAATATTAATATTCCGTTTGTTGAATGAATGCTTAGTTTCTTGAAATTTATGAAGGAGCTTTTGAACAAGAAATACAAATTTTCAAACTTTGAAATTGTGGCAATAACAGAAGAATGTGGTGCTATAACTCAAAGAAAACTACCACAAAAACTAAAAGTTTCTAGTAGTTTCATCATTTCATGCACTATAGGAGACCAGTTTATGGGAAAAATATTATATAACTCTGGAGCAAGCATAAATCTAGTGTTTTTTTCAATGTTTGAAAGACTAGGACTATGAGAGTTTCAATCTACTATGATAACCTTTTAATTATCTATGAATTGAAGTTGTTCAAATTATTTGTCAATAAAATGTAAACAGCTCCAGTCTCGACATGAATGAGTAAAATTTCACGCATAAAGGTGACTCCATATATTTGGAATAAGAATAATGATCTTGATAATGTTGAGTTAAATGTGATCTTCACAATAATAAAGCGTTGTGGAAAGGGCATACCTTAGGGGAAAGTATACGGACATTTAAAATAAGAAAACCCACTTACAAGTTTTAGCCTTAAAGCTGACTGTCACAAATCATTGGTATAACAAAAAGCCTTCTTAATAGAAAAAAATAATTTTTATTTCCTATTTATGGGAGCAAAAATTCAATTGCAAAGCTTAAGCCAACATTTGCATGTTGACCACGCTAAGGTGACTTGAAGCGATTTAAAGAACCATCACTAATGCTAGCCACAACGCTTCATGGTTAATATTCAAGTTAATATTTGTTAAGGCAAATGAATGGGAAGTAAAAGTGACCCACAGATGAGGGTTCCACATTTAGTCAAGTTCAGATGTCCCAATGATAACTGGAGTTATGACCTAAACCAATTCAATAGATAAATCAGGCTGATCCATTAGCCCATCCAACCCTGTTTAAATGTCTTGGAAATCTTCTAATTTATTTGATTGAATCACGGTGGCTGTTCTAAAATGGATAATTTCAATCCCAAAGCATGAATATCCCAATATGTGTAATTAGTGCAGCATTTGTAATATAAGAGAATCCGAAAATAATACATATATATGTATACAAGGAGCGGAAACAATGGTACAGTTGTTGGATCTAGACAAATAAGATAACGAAAGTTCATGAAATTAGGTATAAAAGTTATATAGATATTCTTTAATAGTCTAAGTAACAACATATCCAAAAACTATGGAAGGAACAAAATCACTAAATGACATAGCAAAGATATCCTACCAATATATGTTGTTGTTTATATGATTGCAATTCTTAATAAAATGATAAAAAAAGTTAACTGATATACATATTTATTCAAAATTCTTGCTCAACATATGGCATTCATACCTTGACTTGATTCTGAGAAAACACACATGGGAACAAAATCTTTGAACATGTTTAAGGAATAGCTCTTGGGTGTATTGACACCATCTTTCTGAGCCAACTCCATCTTGAACTGCCATCTCATAATCATAAATTGTAGCAGAAAAGGTGTTAGACATGGGAAAAAATAAGTAAAGGAAGCAACACATATAATTATTCTTCTAATAGATCCTTTCAGCTAGGTTAACAAGGGTTATGAATATAAATAAACCAGCAGATTCCATATTTTCTAGCAAATCATAAGGATTTGCATGCTGTTTACAGTTATCAAGAACTTTTCAATGACACTACTTAGCCAGTGGTAGCTCTCCATAATTAATCATATGATGATAGAGATTAAGGGATATCTACATAAAAATAAGTAAAGTCTTTGGATATATTAAACTGTAGACCTTCCAGTTCTTATATTTGATCGTATGAGACTGAGAAATAAGGGCATGTTTGATTATGTTGTATATTCCATTTTTTTTTTCCTTTTGTTTCAGAACAGAAATACTTATATTAGAAAACATGTTTGGTAAGTTGTTTCTATTTTTCTTTTATTTTATTTTATTTTACCTTCCGTAAGGAAAAAAAATAAAGGGGTTTTAAAAAATTTGAAAAAAACATATGAAGTGTTTCGCTTATTTTCAAACCACCTATAATAAAACTTCCATATTTCTATTTTAAGTAAAAAAATCAAGGGGAAAAAAACAAAAACAAATATGAGCAGGAGACATGTTGCCCGGCAATGAACTTGGCATAAACCTTTTGATACCATAAATTCTCAATTATTGTCCTGTGAAGAAATCAGCCAATAGTCGTGAAGGCTAATACTTAAAATTTTGATGCAATTGCATGGGAAATTTATAGTTAAAATATTTCTTGTGATTTAAACTTCCTTAGCAGACATTTTTATAGCAGCAATAAGTAAAACCTGTACAAAACTTCTATGATGATTTTCTAGGTTTTCCCAGAGAATTCTATTGAGATCATAGTAAATGAAATCTAATATGGAAGTAAAATATTAGAGAATATCATATTAAATGCAGCTGTGATGAGGAAAATAATTACAGACATAAACTAAGAGTCAGACTTCATTCATGTACCAAAAAAACAAAATAATGACGACAAAAAATCTGTCGCGGACAAAAGTAATGGAGGTCAGAAAAAATAAAAAATGGTGTTATCCTTACTGTTAGAACAACTGAATGTCAATAAAATTCCAAATATAACATGGGAATAAATAGTTGGATCAGGTTTACACACAATGTGTATTGGGAAGTATCAATCCGCATTAGGAAGAAATTTATTTCTTTTAGTAGGAAAAAAAAAAAAAATCACTGATTGTGTTTCCTTTATTAAGAATTTCATTTTCTTGTTTTTTCTTATTTTAGGGGATTCTTATTTGACTTCCTTCAACATTATATATATAGCAAGGAGCAAAGCATGGTTTGAGAGAAATAAAATTCCTTCAAGAATTCTACATGGTATTAGAGCCCTAACATCGATTTCATTGGGCTGCAGCCTTAGTCCTCCCCGTCAACGAGGGCAGATTCATAGAAACCTCTGGAGCTATTGTTCGATGGCATCCTTGCGTATGCACGCTTACTGTTTCCTCTCTGGCGTGTCATAGTGCTCATTCATGCTCGTGCGTTCTACCCGAACACCTCAATCAACCATCCACTCTGTTGGAACATCACGACGTCTGATCCTTCCGTTCGACGAAATTGCAGAAGCGCCTCCTCTCATAAGCACGAGTCAATTATTGTCATCCAAGATGAAGATCTTTTGGGCATTATCCTTCCTCAACATTGGTGTAATATGAATCCTTCTGTTTTTGCATCACAGATCTGTTTGAATTGTTCAATTTCAAAAAATTAGCTAGTCTTCTCATCCTCTCATGACATTGTCATTGCTCCTGCCAGCAAACAATTTAGCTTGCCCTAGCCTCGACCCGATGAGTCGTCGGCTTGCAAACAGCCCCACCTCTCACCAAGAGCCAAACACTTGGAAACCGACAGTTGTGCATCTCCTTCTAGTTCCTCTTCACTCGTCCAACAATTGATTTCTCGATTCGAATTTCACAATTTTATTATGGTCAAACATTGCATGGCATCACAACCCTCTTCCTCGGAAGTTACCTATTGATCCAAACCCGTCTTCAATCCCTACCATACTTGAAAACACCTCCTGCATATTCACAAACCATAAACTGCATGAACATAATTTACTTCAATGGCTGCAAACCTCTTCATGTACATTTGTATCAGAGGGAAAGAACATCACACGGACGAAATTTCAGCTCCATAAATGACTGATTCAAATTATCAGACCTAGAAAACTAATGACAACATGGTTATGTCATGATTAATAAATTTCATGACCACAGAGGTCGGAGAAAACTTTGTACTTTATAGAACAAAAAAAGAGATATTGGAGGCTGCATGTGAAAAAATACTCTAGCAATGAAAAACTCCTCAGAGCTATTTGAGATTGAAACCAGACTGCATGATCTACGACAAGAAGAATTGCTTGTTATTTAATATTTCAAAACTCGTTGTTGGTTGTAATTGGATATGTACGAGATTCATTCCTGGAAATGCCCTGGTGAATTTGTCTTGTATAGAATTATTGAACAAAAAAAAGCCATAAAATTCCTCCTTGGAGTAAAAAAAGATTTAGATGAAGTTAAGGGGAGAATCATGGGAAATTGGGAATTAAACCAAACCCTGCCACTTGGGAAGCCTTCAAAAGGACGAGGTCAAAAAGAAGTTGATGATGACATACAATCATACCACACCATCAGTTGAAAGATATGTTTTGTATACTCAAAATTCTTCTTAAAGCAACAAGTCCAAGAAGGGACGACCATGGTGAGGCCATTATAAAAAACGTGGTCATGTGAAGGAAAAATGTTGGAAATTAGTAAACCAACAAATTGAAAGATATCTAATGGAAGATATAATAGGGAGAATCATGCAAATGCTAATGTCACAACCAATAACAATGCAAAAGTTAGTCCATTTACCACGGAGCAAATTGAGACAATGCAGAAAATATTAGGTCATGGTTATAGCTTCGGACAAGTACCACAAACCTTTACAGAGCAACCGATCAGTTTGTTGGCACACCAAGTTACTTTACCCCATTCTCTTGTTGTTCAAAACAATAGACTAAAATTTTGGACAGTTGACTCAGGAGCTTCAGATCATATGAAAGGAGATACCAATGTCTTCAAAAATTACAAGCATCGCTCTACAGTTCAAACAGTTATTCGTTGATTCTCTTCAGTAGTAGGAACTGAATTAGTTGAATTGACAAAGGATCTTTACTCTAATATGTTTTTTATGTTTCAAAATTAGACTTCAATCTACCCTCAATCAGCAAACGTAAACGTAACTTAAAATGAGTGGCTAAATTTTATTCTATTTTTTTTTATTTCAGGTAATGGAATCAGACAAGGTGATTGGTAGTGTTGAGACACATTGTGATATTTATCTACTCAAAAAATAATCACATTGGTAAAAAAGTTCATCCATCAAGTTGTATTTCTAAGTATAGTTATATTAATCTAGTTTTTTAATTACAAGTTTGTTTTAAGGTTTGTTTGAGACAGCTGCATTTGTTTAAAGAAACAACTATGAAGCAGCTGAAGAAATTGTTGCTTAAAAATTGTGGCGGTTATTATAAAAAAAAATTGAAAAAATAAGGCCGCAACTTTCTAGTTGCCACCGCGAGTAGCTGAATCTGGTGGGACAACGCGGCCTTCAGCTGCACTTTTTTGAGAACTCAGGTAAAACTTAATTTTGTCAAATAAAAAAAATGTGGTGTGACACTGCACCGCCACCGAACCACCTCCCCAAACGCACCCTTAGTTGAAAGTCAAGCGTGTTAAGCCACTGTCACCTTGGTCATCCAAATTTTGATTAAATTGAAAAAAAATTTACATTTCTTTATCAATAAAAAATTTCATTTCTATCAATGTGAAATGTGTCAACATGCAAAACATACCATACATGTATATTCAAAAGTACGATACAAGACTTCACATCCTCTTGCTATAATTAATAGTGATATTTGGAGACCATCTCAAGTAAACTAGACATGATCATTCTGAATTCATAGATGATCATATTAGAATGACTTGGACATTCCTTATGAAAAAAAAATCCAAAACTGTCATTATATTTCAATCCTTCACTCCATGATAGTTACTCAATTCCAAAGTAAAATTCAAGTTCTTAAAACTGATAATACTAAGGAATATTTTAATTCCACTCTTGATCCTTATCTTTCCAAGCATGGTATCATCCATTTAAGTTCTTGAGTGGACACTCCTAAAAAAATGGGGTCACTCAGAAGAAGAACAGAATTTTACTTAAGGTGGCTCATGCCATTATGATCCTTAATCATGTGCCTAAACATTTGTTGGGAAAAGTTACACTCACAATCATATATGTCATCAATAGAATGTCTAGTCGTGTCCTAAAATTTCAAATCACTCTTGATATTCACATGGAATCTTAACCACAAATTCACTCTTTTCTTCTAACTTACCATTGAATCTCTTTGGTTGTTCCACCTTTGTTCACATCCATCAACAACACCACACCAAACTCAATCTCCAAATCTCTTATTTGTGGAATTACGCTCATTATTTACTTTAATTCTATTCAGTACTTGCTATATATAGTCATAGTATAAAAAGGGTAATTCATTAATTATAGGTATTTATGTTTATTCCGTAATTATAGGAATTACTTAATTGTAGGAAGATTTCTTTCTCTTTCTATTTCTTGTACTCGCCTATTTATAATTGAATTATCTATGTATTCATGGGAGAAAGCATTATTCAAAATTCACATGGTATCAGAGCCATCAAAGGGAAGTCTCTCCCGCTCGGCTCGATCACGGCCCTTCTCTCCCGCGATCGTCCTTGTCCGAGCGCTGCTCTAGTTTGCGCCTGTCATGATCGTCCGCGTTCGAGCGTCTCACCAGATCGTCCGAGCGCATGTTCCGATCGTCCGGGTCCCGATCGACCGCATCCGAGCGCACGCAGCCCTAGTGCGCACCTCTCCCGCGATTGTTCGCACCTGAGCGCTGACTCTTCTTCTGCGATCGAGCACAGCCCGTTCCAGCCGTGCTCCTCGTCGGCACAACCTCATCTCTGGTCATTCTGCTGGCCACCTCTCCTCTCCAATGACTAAGTACGGTCATGTCTGCAACTCTTCCTCCACTAGTGATGTCACTTCTAACCACCCCTCCGCGGCTGGGTCTCCATTGTCCAGCAATTAAAACAATAATTATGTCCTCATCACCAGCCACAAACTCACCGGACAGAATTACCTCCAATGGTCGCAGTCAGTCATGATGTTTGTATGCAGCAAAGGCAAAGATGACTACCTCACTGGTGATGCTCCAGCTCCGATAACGACAGATCCGTCATACAAGACTTGGAAATCCGAGAATAAGATGGTTATGACCTGGCTTATTAACTCGATGACACTTGATATTGGCGAAAATTTTCTTTGCTATGGTATGGCTAAGAAAATCTGGGATGATGCCCGTGATACATATTCTAGTTCGGACAATACAAACGAATTATTTGTTGTTGAGACCATTCTTCATGACTGTCTTGCTTAAATCCACTTAGTATATTTGTATTCTATTCCAGCGTTAATAATGATAGTGAAATCATGTTACTTCATTAAAGTTTATGTCATTCCAATTTTATGTACCTTGGGAAACTATTTCCTCATTTATTTATAAATAAAAGTTCTACCTCTTTTTATTTTGAATTTTGTCAACTTGTCAAACACACTCGTACTTCATTTCCTCGTTTATCATACAGACTCACTCGTCCCTTTTCTCTGATTCATAGTGACGTCTGGGGTCCTTCTCGTGAAAAAAATATTTCTGGGGCTCAATGGTTCGTCTCCTTTATTGATGGTCACACACGGGTGACATGGATCTATCTTATGCATGACAAATCCGAGGTAGGACCAATATTTTGTGCATTTTATCAAATGATGCTCACTCAATTTGACACAAAAATCCAGACTATTAAAACAGATAATGCACGAGATTTTTTCAACACCTCAATAAGAATTTTTCTTACTCAACATGGCATCCTTCATATTGACACGTGTGTTGATACTCCCCAACAAAATGGGGTTGCCGAGCGGAAAAAACGTCACTTGTTGGAGGTAACCTATTGTCTCGTGTTTACCACATCGGTCCCTAAATGTTATTGGGGCGAGAACATTGACCGTTGCCTACCTCATAAATCAGATGCCCTCTCGTATTCTGGGTTTCCGTAATCCAATTGATGTCCTCCTTCGCTCCTTTCCAAATACATGTACACTCTCTTCAGCTGTCCCTACTAAACTATTTGGTTGCTCCGTTTTTGTTCATATTCACAAACAACACCGCAGTAAATTAGACCCAAAATCTGTCAAATGCATATGTTGACCTCACTTTTGGGTGAGGGTTTTGGGTCTTTCCTTTAGTGACTAGGATCTAGCTTTAGGACTTTCCTGATGACTATCTTAGCATCTTAGACATGGAACTCACCTTCTTCTTAGACATTTCAACCAAATCTTTGTTCTCTATGTTGGTTCTATATG
>NEWO01000114.1:326072-336463 GCA_003013225.1 Phalaenopsis aphrodite
TAGAGCATCTGGCAACCCGGGACGACGGAGCCATAGACAGCTTGACTGGGTTACCACTAATTAAATCATTAAAACTTAATAAAAAATTGATAAAACATTGTTTCTTTATTTGCTCTATTTATTGATTTATGTATCTCAATGCATGTTCTTTTACTGTTTTTATCAAACATAGAATGCATGTGTTAAAGACAAATAATGAAAGAATAAAAGTTATTTAGATTAGGGAGAACCTAGAAATCATAGCATTAAGTGATTACTTAGCTTAAGTAAACTTAGCCTTGACCTAGGTTTGAACTATACCTCCACTAACCTTTAATTAATTCACTATAAAATTATCAAAATAAATAAAACTTTCAATAATAAGATTGGAGGACCTGAAGACTTGAAGACCTGAAGACATTTCAGTATGGAACTTGGAGCAGACTTCGCGGGCAGCTCGTTCAAGACTTTCTTTAGTTTAAATAACAATCCTTAGGATTTCGAGGTTGTCTTTTATGACATAAACCTCTCTTTTTATTAGGCCCCTACATAGTCCTGATATGCAGTATGTCCTAACTCGTTTTAGGATTCTGAGGTAGTCAAAACCTTCTATCTTTTTAGGCTTTTTGTGTAAATCACCATTACACAAATCTAAGTCCTAATTAATAAAATTGGCAATAGTTAACTTAAATTAATATCATCCTAAATTGAGCCAAACATTAGGATAGTTTGGGAGATTACCAAGAACCTATTCTGTATCTTTAATCTCCTCTACTTTTCTTCCTTTGATTCTTAAAACAAAATCTTTCACCTTTGAACCAATCCCTATTGAAAATTTCACAATTATGTTCGTTGAAAACCCTTTACTTTTGAACTCATGAAAATAAAAGAATCCTGATTTTTATCGAGAGTTTTCTTAGGTGATCCGTCGCTTAAGATATAATTAACTATAGGGGTTTGCCCCTATAGGGAACTTAAAAGAACCCAGACTTAAAATAAACTCTATTTGACTCCCATATCAAATAGAGGAATCTATCGGTCATCATGCAAACTTGCAGATCAAACGGAAGTCATTTATTTCTATAGTTTATTTAATTAAGCTTATTATCAAGTAGTGTATTACCTTTTATGGTGACACATTACTCGTGGTTAACTCGATTATCCAAACTGTAGGAATCAATGGGATCAGTTTGACCTCATTTTCTTTAAATTAAATATTTAATTTCTAAACACTATATTACGCTAAATTAAACCGCACTCAGCCGCGTGGCGACCGACAGCATATTCATAGGGTATTCGACCAACAAGAAATGCTACAAGTATTATTGTCCTTCAACTAAAAAGATCTATAATTCTATGAATGTCACTTTTTTTTAACATCAATTATACTACCAAGAGTGTCATTCAGGGGGAGAGTCGTAGTGAACAACATCCCTATGTTCCTTTACCAACTGACACGGGTCCCTCACTGACTGTCAAACCTCCTCCATTTCCTATTCAACCTCCTCAGTCTACACAACCCACACCTTCTCCCATTCAACCTCCTCAGTCTACACAACCCACTCCTCAGGAACTTCGAGTCTATACAAGACGAAACAGAACTGTTGAAAGAATAGAGAACCTAACACCGCTTCTAGCTGTTGTCCAAGAATCTAATCTGGCTCCAAAACCCTCTGAAAATCACTCAGGTATGAAATCTATAGACACTAGTGATTATGAGCTTACCCCGCCTGTGAAAGATAATTTTGATGTTCCATGCACTCAACATCCTATTGCCCGATTTGTTTCATTTGAGAGGTTATCTCCTCCCTATCATGCATTTGTTACTGCTATTGACAACATAAAGGTTCTGAATTCTGTTCAGGAAACTCTCTCACATCCGGAATGGAGAAAAGCTGTGAATGAAGAAGTTGCTGCACTAGAAAAGAGTGGAACGTGAATTGTGTCTGATTTGCCCAAGGATACGAGACCAGTTGGATGCAGGTGGTTATTTACAATCAAATGTAAGGCAGACGGAAGCATAGATCGGTTAAAAGCCCAACTGGTTGCAAAAGATTATACTCAGTCATACGGAATTGACTATCAAGAGACATTTGCCCCAGTAGCCAAACTGAACTCCATTAGAATCCTACTCTCCATTGCAGCAAACCGAGACTGACCCATTATGCAACTTGATGTCAAAAATGCATTCCTTAATGGAGATCTTGAAGAAGATGTATGCATGAATTTACCGCCTGGTCTTGAAGGGTCCTTCCCTAGTGGCAAAGTATGCAAGCTCCAGAAAGTTTTGTATGGTCCGTGCTTGGTTTGCTCAATTCACCAATTCAGTAATCAATTGCGGTTCTACCTAAAGTCGGGCTAATCATACAGTGTTCACGAAAAGATCTAAGAAGAAGATTGATGTACTTATTGTGTATGTTGATGACATCATTCTTACCGGTGATCACACTGAAGAATTGACAAAGCTGAAGAAATTTCTAGCCCATGAATTCGAAATCAAGGACCTCAGAGACTTGAAGTTCTTCTTGAGAATGAAAGTTGCAAGATCCAAAATGGGGATAGTCGTAACTCAAAGAAAGTACACATTGGATCTACTGAAAGAAACTGGTATGCTTGGATGCAAACCAATAGATACTCTAATAGACCCGTATAAAAAGATTGGAATTGAAAATGATAGTTTACCAGTCGACAAAGAACGATATCAGCGGCTTGTTGGAAGACTTATTTACTTATCCCACACCAGACCAGACATAAGCTTTTCAGTAAGCATAGTAAGTCAATTCATGAACTGTCCTACTGAGGAACATATGGGAGTTGTCAACCGTATCTTAAGATACTTAAAGATAACACCAGAGAAAGGATTATTATTCAAAAGAAATGATAGTCAAAAGGTAGAAGTCTTTACTGATGCTGACTGGGCAGGGGATATATCCACCCGACGATCAACCTCTGGGTATTGCTCTTATGTATGCGGCAATCTAGTGATATGGAGAAGAAAGAAGCAATCGGTGGTATCTCGGAGTAGCGCAGAAGCAGAATACAAAGCACTAGCGCTTGGTATCTGTGAAAGAATGTGGATCAAAATATTTCTCAAGGAGCTTAGAATTATGGGAGAAAATTCTATCAAGATGTTCCGTGACAATCAAGTAGCAATCAGTATCGCAAAGAACCTTGTTCATCATGACCGAACAAAACACATTAAGATTGATCGGAACTTCATTCCAGAGAAGGTGGACAATGGAATCATTGAATTGGTCTATACTCCTTCTAGAGACCAAACCGCAGACATTCTCACCAAGGTTATCTCTAAGTCAAGTTTTGATGAGCTAACCAACAAGTTGAGCATGTACAATCTGTACAATCCACCTTGAGGGGGAGTGTGGAATTACGCTCCTTATTATTTACTTTAATTTTATTTAGTACTTGTTATATTTAGTCATAGTATAAAAAGGGTAATTCCTTAATTATAGTTATTTATGTTTATTCTGTAATTATAGGAATTACTTAATTGTAGAAAGATTTCTTTCCTCTTTCTATTTCTTGTACTCGCCTATTTATAGGTGAATTATCTATGTATTCATGGGAGAAAACATTATTCAAAATTCACAATACACAACACCATGAATGTCACATTCTTTGAGAATCAATATTACATTCCCAGTTTTGAATAAAAAGACGAATAATCAAGAATATCAAATTTGGGATCTTCTCGAAGACACTCAAACTGAATCAAACCCTATCACTCAAACAACTGAATCAAATCCTACAACTCAACCAGCTCCACTTCAAGAACAAAACTCTATCGCTAAAAATGTCCCAAGTGTCTCTACTCCACATTAACTTGACACCAATGATCAAGAACTTCGTGGCTATACAAGAAGGAAAAAGACCACTGAGCATGTAAACAAAGTCCTCCTATACTTGATAGTCATAATTATATAAATTATTTATCTCATGTGCAAAGGTTCACCGATCATCCAATCAAAAAATATGCAGCTTATGGAAAATTGTTGCCTATCATCTTACAAAACTTTTGTGACAAATCTTGATAGTGTGCAGGTTATCAACTCTATTCAAGAGGATCTAAAAGTTACAGCATGAAAACAATCAGTTGAGGACGAAATCCGAGCTATAACAAATAATAACATGTGGACACTTGTAGAATTACCTCATGGAGAGAAGCTTGTAGCCTGCAAATAGATATTATTGGTTAAATACAAAGGAGATGGAATTGTAGAGAGATTTAAAGCGAGATTACTGGCAAAATGCTTCACACAGTCATATGGGATTGACTATCAGAAAATCTTTGCGCTTGTTGCCAAGCTCAACACTATTATCAGCAAAACAAGATTGGCCTTATATCAATTGGATATAAAAAACATACTCTTGAATGGGGACCTTGATGAGGAAGTCTACATAATCATACCTCTAGGTTTGAAAAATAGGTTGAATAACAAGTTGGTTTGCAAGTTGAAGAAGTCATTATATGGCTTGAAGCAATCTTTTTGTACTTCGTTTGGTAGGTTTGCTAAGACTATGATTATAAACGAATATCATCAGTGTCATGTTGATCATACAATTTATTAAATCCAATATTAGAGGTAAAATTACTATTCTCATGGTATATGTAGATGATATTATTTTGACATGTGATGATTCTAAGAAATTGTTGTACAATAAAGTATGCTTGTAACATAATTTATGATCAAGGATCTTGAGAATCTTCAATATTTTCTGGGAATGGAGGTGGCTCAGTCTAAGGAGATAATTATCATAACTCAAAAGAAGTACACCTTAGATATGTTAAGTGAAACTGACATGCATGGGTGTAACCTACTAACACACCTATGAATTCCAACAAAATGTTGAACAAAAGAAGAAAGCAATCCAGTTGACAAAAGAAGATATCAAATACTTGGGGGAAAACTACTTTACATATCTCACACAAAACCTAATATTTCATATTTAGTCAACTTATAATGAGAATCATTTGGAAGATGACCTTTGGATATGGTCTGCTCTTAAAAAGATCTGAAAAATGGCGAGATTGAGATATGCACAGATGCTAATGGGAAAGAAAAAGTAACTAACTGATAAGAAAACAATCGCTGGATATTGTTCATATGTTTGGAGCAATTTCGTGGCATGAAGTAAAAAATAAGTTGTTGTCTCCAGAAGTAATGCATGAGCTGAATATCGTGCTCTTGCGCTAACAAAATGTAAGGAAATGTGGATGCAAAGGCCATTAAAAAAACTTAAAGTTGAGATGAAAGACGCAATTAAGATGTTCAGTGATAATCAAGCAGTTATTAATATAGCAAAAAATCATGCACATCATGACAGAACAACAGACATCGAGATTGACCTATACTTCATCTTAGAAAAGGTTACTATTTGGCTCAGCTATGTTCCTACACCACTTCAGACTATTGATATTCTTACTAAAACACTACTAAGAGTCCATCATGATGAATTGAAGTTCAAGCTTTGTTTATACAATATATTTGGCTATTGTTTGGAAGGATTCATATTTGGTTTCGTTTCTTTATTATACATATGTAGCAAGGTGTAATGTATGATTTGAGAAATAAAACTCATTCAAAAATTCTACAATTCACGAATAAGTATAATCAACATTGAACAGATTGGAGAATGAATGAAATGTTATCCAATCGAAACTTACAAATGCCCAATAGACACTAAGTGTACATGTTAATTTTGACTTGGAAGCCTTTACGGGTTGTCGGTAACCAATTTAGTAAATTATGTAAATCCAATTTTACTATATCTTGTGAGCGCGAGAATTTATTAGATCCAAGATATATGAAAAAACGAAGAAAAATTTGCAATGAAATTGGAGTTACTAAATCAAGGATATAAAAGTTGTCATTTTTTTTTATTATACCATTATTAAAGATAAATTCAACTTAAATCTGTTACAGGAAGGCCCTTAGTGTTTATGCAATGATTAATAATCAGTTAATAAAGGTAAGGAAAATTGTTACCGACCATTCATCATTTTGAATATGCTAAAAAAATATTCTAGCAAACAATGTCTTTCCAAATCAACATAACACGAATAGTTATTGAGTGATAAACATTTGACAATTAATCCCTTTTCATGGTAGCTTCAAATCCCCACCATCCATGTTTTCGTCTTCTCTTCGGACAAATATCCTTAGTTTCAGCTTTCAAGAGCACTACAGCTTGCATAAAGGTAAAATGCAGAAAACAACAAAGATTGTCAACAGTCAATTAATCTATCTCGTATCACAAAATCACAACCCCAACTATGACCTTCACTTTAATTGCACGATAATCTTCCCCAACTTCAAAGAAAGGAAGGATTCCCAATTTATATATCAAACATAAATCTCGAAACCCAGCTATTTCTAATAATCTGCCCACACACCCTGAATGGCATTTGAAACACTACAATCCTGGAATATCAATTTTAAACAAGATAAATGACATCCTTCTAGTCTATATACTCCAAAGCTTCTATAGCTGTGAGTGCCTAGGGCATTCTAATCGAAGAATTTTCTAACGCTACAACCAAATCGTATAGATTATATAAAAAAAACCCTAATAACAAGAGCGGGTCATCAAAGAACATCCAATCGAAAGAGCTGAAGAAGACCAATAATCCCGGGCAAAATAAATCGTTCGTTTTAGAGATCGACGCAAATTCCTTGCCTGGAGCGCGTTGGGCTCATCGTTGTGGACAGGGTCGAGGGAGAGCACGACCTTGGCGACGATAGGGTTAGGAATGCCGGAATCCGACGACGACAGTGCAGCAGTGGACTGCCACGACTTCGATACCAAAGTCGGGCACTTCATTAGCCACACCGAGCGGTCCGCTCTCCCCGTCTCCAGGACATGCCTTCCGTCCTCTCCCATGGACATCTGTGCACCTTTCTCTCGCACAAAAACGCTTCCGGCGACCATACATTCTATTTATGAAAATTTTGCATTTGAGTTAGGCTGCCATGTATAGAGCTTATTTGGGGGGATTATTGAGACATTAACTTCAATAACGCCGCAATAACCTCTCAATAATTCTTCAATAAATTTCATGGTTCCACTCCAATAACACATTGCAATAACCACTAATAACCTTTGTGGTTTTACATCAATAACTCACAGCAATAACACTTATAATAAACTCTCCGGTTCTGCTTCAATAACTCATGTATTGACCCTCGCAATAACCCCCTCAATTACCTCCATGGTTTAACTTCAATGACCCCACAATAAGCTCCATGTGGTGACATATTATTGGAACTTCACACACAAAGCTGCGTTCGGACTTCATATGTAAAATGTTTTTCTGTTTTGGGCAGCTATGGAGCCAGTTTGTTGCGGGAAATTCGATTGCCAAATTAGCTTAAAAAATACATTTATGATCAGCATATTCCTAAAGAGGAAATGAGAACCCTCCTGTAAATTTAAGTTTAAATTGAGATTTGAATTGTACATTAAAAAACAAAAGTTTTTACATATCAAATACTCTAAATATTAACAGGGAGATTGGTTGCACCCAGGTTTAAAACTTAAATAGGATTTAGGAAAGTCAATAAATTTTGATTTATCAAATCCAAATGGTGTTTGGTGTTGAGGGAAGTAACAACCCACTGGCGTGTTTTTCCTCTTCACTTAAATTCATTAGATTCATTTAAGAACGGGGTTTAATAAATCGAGTATTTGCGTCAAAATTAGGATTTGCAAGAAAGACAGATTTAACTTCTTGTTTGTTTTCGTTTGACTAGATTTTTGTTAAATCCTAACATCAATTCTGTTTAAAATGTGTACCTACCACCCCTAAATGTAATGTTTTAACTACAAAAAAATTTCACTCGGAAATTCATGAGGGTTTACAACCACCCTCCTAAACCCATTAATGGGGTTTTGAAGTAAAGGATTTGGGTGATTAAAACGTTGCATTTAAATTATGGGTGATTAAAAAATTATATTTAATGTTTTGAGTTGTTGGCACATAAAAACAAAAAATAATTAAAATTTCAAACATGCTTCTAATCTCAATATAACTAACTATAAATTGAAAACAAATGTTAGAATGAATATATATATATATATATATATATATAAAGTTATTCCTTTCTACCTGACTGGCCCATCTTAAGATTTATACACTTAGGGTCTCGTCTTGCCAGTACATGATGTTAAAGACTCTTCGACCCAAACGAGGTGTAAGTTATTGGTTA
This sequence comes from Phalaenopsis aphrodite, assembly GCA_003013225.1. Classification (NCBI taxonomy): domain Eukaryota; kingdom Viridiplantae; phylum Streptophyta; class Magnoliopsida; order Asparagales; family Orchidaceae; genus Phalaenopsis; species Phalaenopsis aphrodite. The sequence goes on from NEWO01000114.1 coordinate 334,277, forward strand.
AATGATTTTAAAATGTTACATTTAAATTTTAGGTGATTAAATAATTATATTTAATGTTTGAGTTGTTGGCACATAAAAAAAAAAAAAAATCAAACATGATTCTAATCACATTATATCTATAAAATTGAAAACAAATGTTAGAATGAGCTTTTTAAGCTCAATATTGTACAAAATGCAAAACATCATTATTGCCCAATATGTATTGTCATTGACAGGATCGAGGTAATGCCATGTGAATATGAGGGCTATTTAAGGGTTATTTGGTCTGTTGAAAAATGAAATACAATGCAAATAATTTGCAGAGTATAATTATATGATTATAATTTATTTGAAATATTTTTAAGTTGTTTGGTCGAGTGTAAAATAAGAACAAGCGAATCGTCCGCGAACGACGCCTCCGCCTCCCCATCTCGTACATAGCCCCCTATTTGCTCTCAATCAAGCGAGGAAGCCGAAGCAGAAGATGCGGGTGCGGGAGAGGGCACACCACAGCAGTCCGTGAACGACGCCGAACAGGAACACACGACGTTAACTTCTCTCGACGCTCTCAGCAGCACACGCCGAGTCTTCCCTTTTTCCCGACGCTCGACGCTCTCAGCAGGAGAGTTTCAGGCTCTAGGAGAGCGACTGCTCCGGGATTTCGGGATTCAGCAGGAGACCAGACAGCCACGGGATGTGCTATGGCCTCTACGATGCCTTCCTATGCTAATGCTTTCGCTGACGATTTTACTATTCCTACTTTTGCTCCTGTTCAGAGGCTGATTTTCATAATGGCAAATACTGCAATGTTACTCAATCTTTTCACGACGCTCTTGAAGATATGGTGATCACACTTTCATTAAAAAACTTTGACAAAAAAAATAGAAGTCTGTTGTTATTTTCACTGAGGTTGAAACTAGTAGTCTCACTTCCTCTTCTCGTTTTTCTCTAGTGGGGAAATTTCTTTATAATAACCTAAAATTGAAGATCATTAGGAAAGAGTTTGATGCTACGAAGCTATTGAGCAGTTGAAATATTGGTTTACTTGACGGTCGACATATATTGATTTAGTTATCTAACGATGTTGATTACACTGACATTTTTTTTCTAAAAATTATCAAAATAGACAACCGTTTTATGACAATTCTGAAGTAGATTGTCGATTTTGATCCAAAAGCAGAGTCCCCCATCATTCATTTTTGGATAAAGTTTATGGGGATAAAATTACATCTATTCAATATGAAAATTATCTACTATTTAGCAACTTCTTACGATAAGCCTCTCAAGGTTGATTGCCATACGTTTGTTATCACCAGACCCTCTGTAGCTTGTGTGTTAGTTGAGAAAAATATCACTCAACCAACTCCGGATGAGGTATAGATTGACACTACTTACAACGGGTATTGACGAAAGGTTGAAATAAAACCACATATTTCTTATTGCTCACATTGTAGTATGTTTGGCCGCAGTTCTACTATTTGCTATCGTTTGCATCCTCATCTAATGCTGAATATCACTAAAGATCGGCCACCTATCATCCATGTGGAGAAGATGCAACCCGATCTTCTTTCTAACACCGCAGTTCCAGATGAAGAACATCATACTACAGGTACAGATCCAAATGTGCTGATATCACTCACTGTTATTGAAAAAGACTCACTTACATGTCAATACACACGAGAGTGCTCATTCGATCCGATAAAAGATTAACTGACACAAAAAGCAGTTGCTTCTAATGTTCAACAACCTACACATTTCTGATACACTTTAGAGCATTCCACTAATCAGGTGAGCCAATCTTCGAATAAGAATGACAGGTCATTCCAGGAGGAAGAGAAGAACGAAGGCCGGCTCAAGCTCGAGAATTTATTGGATGATACATTGAATATTACTGGCAATGACACTCATCTTACCAATTTATTAGCTGACTCATTCCCTAGAACTAGAGGCATAGGCAAGACAAAATTGGGTCGCTCTCTAACTGCTTGATACTCCATATTTTGACTCCTTTTGATTTTTTTTTCTTTAGGTCTCTCATGTATTTTGTTGTATTTTCTCTTTTTCGAACCATTTGATGTAGACACAATCTATTTGTATGTACAACATTATTTTCAGTATAGAAAATGAAAAACATTATTTTCAGTATACTTCAAACATATACATATATACATACATACATACATACATACATACATATATATATATATA
>NEWO01000114.1:338275-350361 GCA_003013225.1 Phalaenopsis aphrodite
TTTTTTCTCTCTCCCTTCCTCTCTCTCTTCCTCTCTCTCTTCTTCCTCTCTATCTCTCTCTTTCTACCAAAAGAGTTACAACCAAAAGGGAAAAAGAATTATGTAAGCCACCTAACGGAGGAAGAAGATTGAGATTAATTAGAGTAATTCACCTGGGCATTGCGTTTTCCAATTTATAACCAAGCTTGTAGGCCCATTTAAGGCAACCATAATCCTTAGTTAGCAATTCTGCAAAAAGCGGGATTTCAAAATAGGTGAGGCAACGGGGGAACGCAGGGAGGAAGAAAAACATGGAGCTTCACGAGGTTACGCGGTTCAGCGGAAAGAGAAAGATGCAGGATTAGCAAATTAAGCATGAATTAAGCTTTCCTTAATTCATTAATCAAGAAGAAGTGGGAGGAGCAGGCCGAAAAAACATAATTAGTAATATTAATTATTTTCTAATTGTTGCAGTGGACCGTATCTTCACTAATCTCAAGAATTCTACTACTTGAAGACTGGGACACTCGTTGTATCATCCACTAGCTATGTCGTCATTCTCCTCAAACGTGATATCCTCAACACCTGCAAATCAAAGCGCCTGTCTTCAAGTTAGAAGACTAACTAAAGTCAAGCATAACTTCAACTTCTCAAGAATAACACTATCAGTTGACATATCAGTGTCAACATAGCCTTGTACTTTCAAGCTCTTTCTCGGGTTACTCATGTACATGTTTATAATTCCCACTGCATGGACAATATCCTGCCTCAGCTAAAAGTCTTTTTCAACAAGTCTAGCATTGTACTTCTTGCTGTCATCAAGCGCAGTCTTCACCCGGAACACCCACTTGTTGTGCAATGTCTGCTTCCTTAGTGAAAGTTTTGTCTACTCCCAAGTCTAATTCCCAGGTAGGGAATCCATCTCCTCCCAGTAATATTAATTATGCTTTTTCCTTCCGCTCCTTCCGCTCCTCCCGCTTCTTCTTGATTCATGAATTAAGGAAAGCTTAATTCATGCTTAGTTTGCTAATCCCGCATCTTTTTCTCTTCGCTGAATCACGAAACTGCTTATCCGCGTGAAGCTCCACGTTTCTTCTCCTGCCCGCGTTCCTGCATCGCCTCACCTGTTTTAGAATTCCGCTTTCTGCAGAATTGATAACTAAGGATTATGATTGCCTTAAATGGGACTACTAGCTTGGTTATAAATTAGAAAACATAAAGCCCATGTGAATTACTCCAATTAATCCCAATCTCCTTCTCTGCTAGGTGGCTTACGGAATTCTTTTTCCCTTTTGACTGTAACTCTTTTGGTGGAGAGAGAGAGATAAAGAGGAAGGGAGAGAGAAAAAAGAGTGTTTTCTTGTAAATGTAGAGGCGTTCAACGGTGTAATTTTTCGAAGTAATAAAATCCTCTGCAGCTCCGTGGACATAGACAATTTGTCAAACCACGTAAAATTTGTGTGTTTCTGCTGTATTTTTCTGTTTTCGATTTTTCTCGATCCGATTTTTCCCTTTATTATCGTCGTTTTTTCACAAAAAATTGATTTGATCAAGTCTTCTTTTCCCAATCCTCCAGCAATATGCGCCCAATTTTCACCAAACAATTTTGTTGTTAATATTTTTTATTGTGTGATGAGTGTGGATATGATGTGAACCACAAATCAAGAGCTTGCAAGTGATCAAGATTGTGACCAAACTTTCTATAGTGAGAGAAATGATGATTTCATCATTTTTAATTAGCTCTTTCAGACTGAGAATTATCAAACTTAAATGATCTATGATTTGGTCATACGAGTCCAATAATGTGCTCCTTTCCCTCTAAAAATATCGTTCACCTCACTGAGAAACAGTGGAGAATAGACAAACTCCCGACATGGCCCCTTGGCTTCCTCATACTCATTATCACAAGGGAGAGTCACCAATACTCTTGCTAGAAGAAAGATAACTTAGTTGCTCAACCAATAAATTTCTTCTCTTTAAGGATCCTGGGTGTGTTGCTTCTTAGGTTAAAAGAAACAAGCTCATGACTTGTATAAGGGCACGTCGTTTTGACTAATCTTGTTTTCATTTTGAGTTGATAACCCCCCTCCTCATTGTAAGCCTCACCATGATTTATCACTTGATAGCTTGTTTTACATGGTGTAGTTGTCATGAAAATGTGTGACCTTTAATTTCTATGTATTGTATTGTTTTTGTTGTCTAAAAGTTAGTGATAGTGATGAATATTACTTCTAGTATTAAAATGCATACGATGAGCTTCATACCTTGACATCTCAAGTATATTAATGATCGTCAAATGAGATTTCTGAATTACATTATTTCCTTGAAACATAGGCATTAGAGAAATGTGCTGAAGAGATACATAGGCGATTACATCCTGCTTCTAGCCATTATTGATTTACATAACATTTTATTTATTGTAACTTTATGACTTGTGTAGCATTAAACATAAACAAATGATGAAGATGATTCATAAAGCACATCCAAGCAAAATAAGGCAAGGCTAAAGATGGTGACGATAACCATGGAAAAGTTTATTTCCTGTAGTTATGCTATTTGTTTTCCTAAGCTGCTGGGTGAATGATATCGATGCTGTCCAACCATTATTGATTAGTTGCTTTCTTTTCATCATTGGCAATGATAGGAGGCTAAATATCCATGGTCACCAGCACTCAAGTCCCAGTCGAGCAGTACTCATTTGGTTTAATGTGCCTTTATACTGCTTTATGCTGGATGGTGAAAGTGAGAAGCATCTACTAATCAAGTTGCATTATGTGGTTTTAATGCTGGCCATGGGGGTGTCACATGGCTTTGGTGACCATGGAATACCTCATTAATGTGAAATCCTTCTCATGCTCTTTGCATCTGGGACCATTTGTGCTATTACTCCAACAGAGTCTGTGAAGGATATTTCTCTCATCTTACTGCTCTTGACGTCGTCATGTCAAAGGCCTTATGGATGCTGCCATTTGGAGTTTGGTCCCCACCATTTCTCTTATTAGTTACAACACTCCTACTTATCTGCATGTCCAACTTATCTTTCCTTTGATACGGAAGCTATCAGGGATGGACAAATGGCCTGCATGGCCCATTTCATCCTGCAGCTAAGCTACAGGCTACTGGAATGTGACCGAGCTGCCAGAATCACACTTAGATCTTCCAATTTTAATGTGGTCATTTTCATATTTCATCCCACGCAAGATTTTGAAGTGCACATCTGTTTTGTATCTCTGAAATCTCTGATTTGCTTGGTTACTATTTTTCTCGTGTAGCTCTAATTTTTTTGTTTCTTCATGGTGGAGATGTAGCTTGCATAATATGGTTTAGAGTACTTAGAATATGCACATGAAATTCATTGTCCAGCATTGTTCGGTTCAAGAATGTGGCTGTCTCGTGCTACAAATTGCATGGTAATATTGATTTTATTTTTCATTTATGGAAAACTGTAAAATTTAGCAAATATCGTTATGGATTGCTGAACATTGAATAATTACCCTTGCTGCTTGAACTTCACAAATTTTTTTTTTCTTTTATATGTTGGTAAATTATTTGTGCATTATTTCTGTATTTTGCTTGATTATTTTCTAGGTCCAGTTATAACTTTGTACCCAAGAAGGCAATGTCGTTTGACATGGAAGGTTATTTTGGCATGACCGATACAAGAGAATATGTAGGTATGTTTTCCTGAATTGTCACTTTATCATATTCGGTGCCAATGATGTTTATATTTATCATGTATGGTAGAGGCTGGTATTTGCTTCTTGCAAGCGACAGTTATTGATGAGCTTTCCTTCTAAGTTGACAGAACTCTACCTTGATGTTAGGCAGCATTAATGCATGAAAGCATGCCACTTGGATATCTTCTTAGCAGGTAAGAGTACCCCATCCGCAAATTTATGATTATGTATTAAAATTTCATTTTATTAAAATTGGCAAAAATTAAGTACAGCTGAGACTTATAATTATTATAAGAAAGCTTAAAGTCCTGTATGGAGCATAGTATGTAAAGTAAAAAATTTTAATTTTGTTGATTTATATACTAAGATTGGAATTTAGGAAGAAGATAATGAGATATATAAAATATTGGAGGCAATATATAAGAGATTTTAGGACTTCGTTCAAGTTAGAAGCATTAAAAATGAAACTAGTATGATATTGATTAAAGTTGACGTTAAGTGAAGTTACAGTAATGCTGTATTGAGAAACTACCAAATGAGTGATTTAAAAAATCAATTACTTTTGAAGAACATGACAAAAATATAGTGGATTATATTATAAATTTATCAAAAAAGTAAACTAGGATTAGCTTTGAAAAATATGGCTTAAAGTCCACGTGGGATATCCTTTGAAATTTTCGTTGTAATTGGGGATATTGCCATGATTTGGTTAAGATTTCTTTTTAGTAAAATTACATCAACACTTAAGAGCAAATGTGTTTGTTGAAATTCAAAATAATGCGAAATACAAAATTATTTTATTGATATGAACGGGAGTATAAATAACCCTTACAAGAATCCTATTATATGAAAAATAATAAAAAAGAAATGATATGAAAAAAAGATATATCACCTGATATCTCCAATAATTAATTCATATTAATTATTATGAGATATCGAAAATAACATAAAATAAGAAAATAAAAAATTTATAATCCAAGAAAATAAATATAAAATAAGAAAAGAAATGTCTCCTTATATTAAGGAAATAATTTATTAGGAATAAATTATTTCTTATAATAATTCTTAATACTCTTTCTCAAGTTTGGAATGTATGTTAATAATATCTCCTTATGCTCGAATCTTCTAGAAACAGGGGCTGAACCGACATTGGCGCGGTCGGCGCCCATTCTGGCGCAGTCGGCGTTAGTGTTCTACAATTTAATTTGCTACACTCTGTCAAGCGGCGCCGTCGGAATTAAACAAATTTTCAACTTCTTCTTTTTTGCTCCAAATTTTATCTTTTTTGTTTTTTTTTGCTTGAAGTCCTAAAATTCAGCAACCTGCAAGAAAACATAAAAATACATTCCATTAAAATGCAATATCACAAAAAATGATTATAAAATAAGAGTTTAAAAATGCATATATTTTTTGTGTATCACTGGAGCCCTATCGCTGGTGTCGGCATAGGATGATACAATGCATGAAGTTCTTGGATGATTTGTGGCGATGTCTGACCAAACTCCAAAGCATTTTTGCTATCATGGTTTCTTGGGAGCCATGTACAGAAGTGAAGTAAGATCCCTTAACTTTCTGAAAGACCTCAGAGAAGGAGAATCCTGCAAAACATCAACCTGTGCATTTCTAGTAGATGACAGTGGAAATAAGCTTCTAGTCGGATCTGAAAAGTTAGGAGTGTGATGCAGATGATTCATCCCTATCATTGGCTGCGGTATGCTGACTGGAGGAGTCTCTGATCGCAATCTAGCAATGAAGGCATTAGCCACATTGGTAGGTGGAGATGGAGTAGGAGATGCTGAGAACGGAGGTAAGAGCCAACACTCCTCAAAACTGAAGCTACCCTTCTTATGACCTGATTGTCGAGGAATTGTCATTTACTGTCCAAAATAATCAGGTGGAGACACTCGCTACTCCGCTAGTGCATCTACAGAGAATGTAGCAGATGATTTGTCATCCGCGTTGTGGTCCAACTATGAGGTCGCTGGAAAACTGGCGCCATTGACGGGCGCACGCCGCTCCGGAGATAAGATACTGGACACTTTCCCTTCACTGACGAGGAAGCAGGAAAAGCTCTTAATGGATCAACAGCTGGGCTTTCGAGACGGAGAGATGACCCAATTGTCCTCCACTGGCAGGAAAGGATAGGGATTGGAGAAGAAGAAAAATCGTCGTTTCAAATATCAAGATAAGTGTCCATCCCTTCCTACATAGAGGATGACATGAAGGGAGTCCAACAATTTTCAAATGAGGGCCAATGACTAGAGTACAAAACCTTGCTCTGATACCATGTTGAAATTCAGAAAAATGCGGAATACAAAATTATTTCATTGATATGAATGGTGGTATAAATAACCCTTACAAGAATCCTATAATAAGAAAAATAATAAAAATGAAATGATATGAAAGGAAAGATATATCACATGATATCTTCAATAATTAATTCATATTAATTATTAGAAAATATAGAAAATAACATAAAATAGGAAAACAAAAAATTCCTAATCCAAGGAAATAAATATAAAATAAGAAAGGAAATATCTCTTTATATTAAGGAAATAATTTATTCCTCATAACTTCTTATAGGAATAAATTATTTCCTATTATAATTCTTAACAATGTTATTTAACACTGTTCTTATTATCAAAGAATTAAATTTATGAGTATGCTAGGAATCTATTTGAGAGAGTTATGAAACATAGAAAATTACATCAGTATTTGTGAAACAATTCGTTTAATGCTAGGAAGATCTTCTATATATAAGTGCCCAAGATATATTGATATTTTCAATTATGCATGATGGTTGATGCATCACTGACAAATGTTAGAAATTAGTTGTAAAATGGCCGAAGGTTTTCCAATTATTGGAGGCTTACATCAAAGATACATAATAGCCATATTTTTTGTATTGATTACGAATATAATTAGAAGGATATTCAGAGGAAGGTGCCTTGGTGCTTGTTTTTTAACTTTAACTTAGTTGAACAATGACTAGATATATCATATGTAACTTTAGCGGGTAGATTTTAATAATTATTATTTAATATTATTAAAAGATTAGGTATTGTGTCGGGTTGTTAAGTTTGAGTACCTTGGATCTATTAACAAAATATTAATATAGATGAGGATATAATGTCTAGAGTTGGTGATGAATGTTTAAAATGGAGAGAGGGCATTCAGAGTTTTGTAATATAAGATAATATCATGGAAGCTTAAAGGTAAACTTCATATGATTCAAATTAGGTGTAAACTATTGTATGAATATTTTTAGTTGTTAGAAGATCATTAATATACTTGTTGGGTGTGACATAAAGGAGACAATTAAGATGAATGCATGAAAAAAAAGAACTATGAATTGACTGATTATATATTAAATAAAATGTTAGTGTGATATCGATCCAAGTTAAGGGGCATGATGGTTTGGATATGTACAATAAAGGGTGGAAAAATGTGCCCAATTGACGAGTTAAAATTCGTGCTAGAGGATCATGATGGAATATGAGAAGACTCAAGGTTAATTGGATAAAAATTGTTTAAAATGAAATGTGAAGAATATGCTCAATACCTCAAACAATACCGAAGAAAAAAATGAACAAAAAATAAGGGTTCATGATGTTGACATCAATTATTTGGGGTATGATAAAGATGTTGTTGAGGATATATAATTCTAATGGGTGGGATTAGTGCATTTGAATTTTGCTTGAATTTCTTGCACGCCTGATTATCCTTTGAAGTCATTGCTGAAAACTGCTTGAATTTAAAATACTTGCAGATATAAGCTAATTTGCAAGTTCTTTGCGGTCTAATTTCTTAAATTTTTTTTCCATTTTTCATTTTAGCTCATTCACTTGTATCAAATAATGAATGAATTCCAACATGATCATAACGTTTTTTTTTTTCTTTCATAATTTTAAATCTTCTGAATGTATCAAAGCAATAGGAAACATGATATTTAGGTGATTCATTATGATCCCTAAATTTCAGTCTTGATGAAGATGTGATTGATATGGATCAAGAAGTTCTACTCCATGGGAGTCTCTAATTTGATAATGGTTGTACCAAGCATGCCAAGATCAAACCAAAGTTGGTGTTTGTTTTATTAGAGTAATTTACTTGATTGCGAAGCCCATAATCTATACTCATAATTACTTCAAAATTTTAGTTTGAAGCTCTACATTTACTTCCATAATTTCCTTGCTTTTAAAAGTTCTGCAAACATATGAAATATAATAGCTATTTTGATGGAAAAAAGAAATCGTTTTCTTAAAGTCTAGGCATTTAAAGTTAACTACTAAGAATATAATTCATATTAATTAATAGGAGTATGCTAGCATGCTGGGAAGTTGCAAAGCTTCATCCACAAATCAGATTTCATCAGCTATCATTTCAATTCTGAAAGTGACACGAAACAGCAAATTCAATGATGATCTATTTAAGATCTTGTGTTTGGTAGCACAATATACCAAAAAATCAGGGTTAGCTTAAACAAATAATTGCAAGCAACTAACTACAGTAAATGATAGGGGTCTACAAGTAGTAGAAAATTCAGCAATGATATTAACAATAAATTTTATCGTTTTAAATTAAATTTCAGTAGGAACATGTGTAATATTTCGGTTTATGGTTAGCAAGACAGATGATAACTGTGAAGTTGTTCTTCAGAGTACAGTCATAAGCATGATACTAGATCTACGAATCAATACAAATTTAAATCAAACTTTCATGTTAAAGTCAAATACCATAATCCTGAGATATGATCAAATTTCTAACTTAAAGTTGATGCATTTGTGGCTGAAGATCTGAATTGAAATAAAGATTAATATAAAATTTCATTTATTCCACATTCCAAAATTATAGATTTTAACAATTATTAGCTGGTATATCTTTTGATACATTCAAATTAAGCTAAAGGCAATTTCATTGTAAGAGATGGATACATTTTGGTTTATCTAGAACGAAATCATACTAAAGAAAAAAGTTTGGTTTAGTTCAATTCACTTCAAAAAATAATTTTGTCATTTTGTTTTTTAAAATTTTAGAATTGAAACTAATCAGGTTAGCTAATTTGCAAACTAAATGGACCAAATTGATTAAATGCACATACTTGTATCTAGTTGACTAAGCCAAATTTAGAGGCTATTGGTTCTTGCCAGGTTGCTGTTTGGATCCAAGCAGAGTGGTTAGGTGTCTATGAAATTCCAGTAGAACCATGTTAGACTTTGCAGAAGATTTGGTGGAGTTTGTTAGCAATACGACTAAAGCAAGTCAGCTTCCAATCTGGCTTTAGATGAGTTGATGCTTGATGATTAAGTGGTTAGATTTCAAACAAACATTCATGATTTAACTGTCCAGGTGGCACAAACCAATTAGCTGAATCTTTAAAGCAATGTCGAATGCATGGATGGCTATAATGAGGCCTGCTGATGGACACATCCTTTCAAACTTTAAGAACCTTAACATCTCTTGAGATGTTTCATCATGCTTCACTAAGAACACTCAAAGATATCAAATTCTTGCAATTTGGCACATGTCCATGTCTAATCAATGTTCTACTCACACAATATATTCAACTTTGAAGAACCAATTATATTGCCCCTTGAACGAGTTCTCATATAAATAGAACCATTAACACATTGTTCATAGAGAAAAATAATGCCTTGCAAGGTCTCATATGATAAAAGCAAGCTAAGTAAAAAGTCTGTCCTTTTATCTATTGTTGATCTCACTTTTTGGGATATATTAAATCTTGGCTTTAGTAGAATAGAGGCTTTTAAGCCTACGAGCTTTTGATGTAGCATAAGGTCTAGTTGTTGTGAAAAAATGTGACAGCAATAAAGCGAAAAAATCGGATTGAGAAAAAAAATTTGCAAATCAAAAGAACATAGATTTATGTGATTCGGCAAATTGTCTGCATTCAATAAGTTGTAGAGGATTTTATTTCTTTGAGGAATGCACTCGTCGATCACCTCGACGATTGCAAAAAAACTCTCATTCTCTTCTTTCTCCTGTCCTTCGACCTGCTCTCTCCTCCTTTACCCGTGAGCCACCGAAGAAGGGTGAACTGCAGGGAAGAGGGAAGTCCTCACCTCAAGCAAATCACAGAAGAGACGGAGGAAGAACTTGGAACCTTACAATTCTTGTTTTCTTCGCCATGAGCCAACGCCTTATATATAATTGCGGAGGGGGAGAGCAGTCAATATTTAATCCAATTTCTTTTTCAAGCATTTAATGGTGGAGTGGCGTGCAAGCATTTAATGATGGTGTGCAGACTTTTAATTTCTACAAGTGGACCTGGGCTTCACTAAACCTAACAATAGTCACATTAAGCTAAGCAATAAAAACAATGGATCTATCATTGGGAAAATGAATAAGAAAAATCTTTGATTTTTTTTTAAATTTTGAGCTTTTTAGTTTGCTTAATTTTTTTACAAAAAGACATACACATCCTTTATTTTCATGAGATTGTATGGAGGAACTAGTTTGAAATTTAAATCTAGTTTTGTTTAAAATTTTAAATCATGATAGAGGAGTCTAAATTAATAGAGAAAAAGTGATTTTAATTTAAACATAAAATTATTATGTTTTTTTTTTCTTTTTATGTTTGGTCGGCCACAAGTTGGAGAATAAATATTACAAAATTGAAGGCCTTTAAAAGCAGCAAAATTAGACCAAGCAAAATAAGACAAACAGTGTCTCCTTCAATGCTGATCAAGGACTCCCTCATTTTACTTTCTTCTTCTTTTTTTGCATTAGGGTTTACAGGAGAATTTTATATTCAGTTTTTTTTCTATAATAATGGTACATTGATGGTTGAAAATAGAAATTTAGAGTTTTCCAAGGGTGTGGAAACTTAAATATCACATGAAAGAAAATATTTATCATTTTTAACATTCCTTTTGGTGAGTGATGGTTTTATCTTTTTATAAACAATTTGCTTTCATTTTTTTTGTGAGTCTTGTGCTACATCTCATCCATGTTTTCATTAATTTTTTTTCTAATAAAATATTACAAAATTGAAGGCCTTTAAAAGCAGCAAAATTAGACCAAGCAAAATAAGACAAACAGTGTCGCCTTGAAATCATGCATTCTTTGAGGATCTTCGACTTCTTGATTAGTGTGGTTGAATTACCCATAAGGGATCTTAAATTAAGCTTCTTAATTATTCTCCAATGATTTGGAAGGATTATGGCTGTTCATGGGCTTGCTCAGACAGTTATGCATGTTGAATAGCATAAATCTTAATGCAACACCTTGGTTTGTGACCTTCTTCTTGGTTCTTGTGCTTGTTTTGCTTCTGATCTCTAAAATTAACTAATCCAAGAATCCATTGATTTTCCAATTTAGCCAATTAGAATCCTTACCACATATCAATTCATTCAAACTTAACCAAGGATGGATGAAGGTCCCTTTGTGATTTAGTTAGACTCTTTTATCGAGCATGCGGGACTTTAATTTTAGCCCATGGCATCTTACAATTAAATCAAATGCTTGGATCACATTCTAGAAAAGTTTTCAGAGACCAACCTCACGAGTTTAACAAAATCAACCTCAACTATCTCAAGCTCTCCAATGGAGCGCCTGTGAAGCCCATTCTAAGGGAGATAATGATAGTGACAGAAATATCACTTCAAGTTGACTTAAGATGATTAGATACTTCTACCATGTTCATCCACCTCAAGTGAAGTTTATTGATCTATTCTATTAGTTTGTTGTAGCTCTAGATGATGTATATTAGATGAAATCTTAGTCTTTGTTGTTTGATCTAGGTGTACACATAATCCATAACCTTGCATTTTAATTGCATAGAATTGTAGAGTTCCTACTGGCTATTGATATGGTTTTGAATTTTTAAGAAGATCTATAATAAACTTATAAAAGTTTTTTTTTAGTGTTTAATAGCTCTCTGCCAAAGGAAGAAGATGAGCTACCAATTTTTTTATTTCTTCTTTTCTTAATATACATTGAATTTTGCTAAACAATATTATATTGCTCATTCAACTTGTAGAGTTATTGAGGTAGACTGTTAATTTTGCTAAAAAACTTTATTGTGAGACTTATTGAGAGTCATGATAGAACATCCAACAATTATGATATATCCCATTGTTGTTGAGCTATACTTGTCAACTGGGTGTCCCAAATTTTATGCCTTCTAATTCAATATTAATGATTGAAATCTCAATGGTTGACCAAGCGGTTGGTAGTGCATTGAAGGAATTATTGAATTAACACAATTCGATTTTCTTTAGAAATTTATAACTAATTCAAGAAAAAAATTGCATATTTTTTTGAAAAATGATCTTAATTTTTTGAAATAATAAAATCATACATTCTAAAAGTAATGCGTGTGTGTGCATATTCTATTTTATGACTTTTATGTTTCTTAGATTCATTTAATAAAATTAAAATTCTAGAAACATTGGGAAAATACTTCTA
>NEWO01000114.1:356449-400837 GCA_003013225.1 Phalaenopsis aphrodite
CACAACCTCCTCTACCGACTATCTAGACGCAGATGAGCTTCCAACAACATCACCATTCCAGTATCTTCTCAAATGTTCAATGCATTTTTTTGAGTTGGGAGGTATTGAAGATTTTCTTAAAATTGAATTATTGCATTACTTTATTTTTTTTTATATTTTAATGAAATATGACATTGTTCGAACTATTCACTCTCAACCATAAAGTTTTGGTTATGATTTTTAAATTGGGGTTTGCTTAACCTGATGCCATTCAAATCTAATGAGAAAAACAAAATGATCAATAAGCACGCTCATCTTTTTCTTTCATTCAGCTAGATGTAGATATGGAGGTCAAATAAGTGACCAATGGAGTGATTAAAGGCTAGTATATATTTGACTGGTGTAAGATAAATAGATTTTTTTAGTTGAGTTCATAATGACCATTGAAAAGCCAAAGTTGATAGAAACTAAAGAACTTTTGAAAAGATATGAGAGGACTTAATTTTATTGATGAAAAGAGGGGTATAAATACCTATTGCAAGATTTACTGGTAAGGAAAACAATAAAAACATAATACAGTAGAAAAAGAAATGAATAATAACAAAATATAAGAGACAGCCAATCTCTCTAATTTAAGGAAATAAATAAATTGAGATTCCAAAGATCCTTCATATAATTTATAACCCTCTAAATATAAAGCTATGACAAACATAAAATATAATCATTAGTATTTTCGAGATCTTTCAATACTTCCCCTCAAGTTGGGTTGTACAGATTGTACATGCCTAACTTGTTACATAATTCTTCAAAGTTTATTCTTGGGAGAAGCTTAGTGAGGATATCTGCTGTTTGATGTCGGGAAGGAATGTATGCAAGTTCGACGACTCCTCTCTCAATATTTTCTGAGATGAAGTGTCGATCGATTTCGATGTGTTTCCTTCTGTCATGGTGTACTGGATTCTTTACATTGTTGATAGCTGTCTGCTTGTCGCATTGTAGTTTGACAGTTTTTTCAGTTAACATTCCGAGTTCACTGAGTATTCTTTGAATCCACATTCCTTCGCAGATCCCGAGTGTAAGAGCTCTGAATTAAGCTTCAGCGATGCTTCTTGATATCACCGACTGTTTTTTGCTTCTCCAAGTGACTAGGTTTCCCCAGACAAAAGTGCAATAGCCGGAAGTCGATCGTCGGTCTGAGACATCCCCTGCCCAGTCTGCGCCTAAATACACTTCTATACTTCGATCCTTATTCCTTTAAAATAGTAACCCTTTGTCTGGAGTCATCTTGAGGTATCTTAAGATTCTGTAAACTACATTCATGTGTTCTTCCGTAAGGCTGTTCATGAATTGGCTAACAACACTAACAGAAAAACCAATGTTGGGTCGTATGTGTGAGAGATAGATGAGTCGCCCCACGAGTCACTGATATCTCCCCCTATCCATAGGTGCACGATTTTTCTCAGTGACGATCTTCTTGTAGGGATCCATTATCTACGGGTTTGCAACCGAGCATACCTGTTTCCTTCAACAAGTCCAATGTATGTTTCTATTGTGACACAAATATTCCACATTTTGATCGAGCTAGTTCCATGCCGAGAAAGAACTTTAGGTTTTTGAGGTCTTTGATTTTGAATTCCCGAGTGAGAAGCTTTATCAGATTTGTGAGTTCTTCGTGATTTCTAGTGAGGATGATATCGTCGACGTATATGATTAGAATTGCAATCATTTTTTTGGGAGAGGTTTCACGAAGAGAGTGTGATCTACATAACACTGAGTATACGTGTGTTTTGTCACTGGTTTTGCAAATATATCGAACCATGCTTAGGGAGATTGTTTGAGGTCGTACAATGATTTTTGGAGTTTGCAGACTTTGTTGATTGGAAAGGATGCTTCTAGTCCGGGAGGTGTTTCCATGTAAACTTCTTCTTCCAACTCTCCATTTAGGAAAGCATTTTTCACATCGAGTTGATGTAGCTGCCAATCTTCATTTGCCGCAAGTGAGAGAAGGATTTTAATAGTGTTAAGTTTGGCCACGGGGGTAAAAGTTTCTCGGTAATCAATACTGTAGGACTGTGAAAAACTTTTTGCTACAAGCCGTGCTTTTAATCTCTCAATTGTACCATCTGCCTTGTATTTGACTTTGAAGATCCATTTCCAACCGATTGCTTTCTTTACCTTTGGCAGGTCTGAAACAGTCCATGTACCATTCTTTTGTAGGGCTCTTACCTCCTCATTGATGGCCGCTTTCCACCCCGGGTGTTTGAGAGCTTCATCAATGGTATTTCAGACTTGTGTATTGTCGAATGCAGTGACATAGGCTTGGTATGCTGAAGATAGTCTTTCATAGGACACAAAGTTGGAGATCGGATGCATCATGCGTTTGTGCCTGAGTGGAGGTCGATGGACCTAACACCTTTCCTTAAAGCAATTGGAATATCGGAGTTATCAATCATAGGTATATTAGATTCATGTTCAAGTGTGTTTGTACCTGAGTAGATTTCTGTAGGAGTTGGATCCGGTTCTGACGCTTGGATTGGTGCTGGATGTGTTGGGTGATCTATGTGCGAGTTGGACACTTGAGGACTAGACGGAGACTGATTGTTAGGTACATTTTCATGTGAGTTGGATGAACTTATTGAATCCGAGTCGGGAGATAATGAGTTCGGTTCAAGTGACGAGGATTTGGTGTGTGGTGGTATGAATTCGTTGTTCCCTCAAGACTGATATTCCCTTAAAGTCTCCCCCTGAATATTAAAATTGGGATAGTAAGTCTGATTTTCAAAGAATGTGACATCCATAGTGTTGTAGGTTTTTCTTGTGAGAGGAGAGTAGCACTTATACCCTTTTTGAAGAGGCGAGTAGCCGAGAAAAATACATTTAGTAGATTTGATGTCAAGTTTGCTGCGATTGTGTGAATGAATGTGAACAAAGGAGGAGCAACCAAATACTTTGGTAGGTAGACTTTGGGTAATTACCTTGGTGTGGGGAAATGATTGAGGAGTTGGACTGGATTTTAAAATTTGAGGACTCGAGAAGACATCCTATTGATGAGGTAGGATGCAGTGGATACAACGTCACCCTAAAAAACCTTAGGCACGTTAGAGGAAAACATGAGGCAGCGGCCCACCTCGAGCAGGTGACGGTTCTTGCGTTCAACGATCACATTTTGTTGAGTGTCGACGCAAGAACTGAGATGGAGGATGCCTTTAGAGGGGAGATAAGAGACGAGGACGGAAGCGAAGTACTCCTTTGCATTATCAGTCTTGAGTGCTTGGATGGAGGTTTGAAATTGTGTTTGGATTATTGAGTAAAATTGTTCAAATATGCGACCGATTGTAAATTTATCTTTCATAAGAAATAGCCAAAATAGTCGAGTGTGATCATCAATAAAGGAGACAAACCATCGAGTCCCGGTAAGGGTTGTAACACGGGATGGGCCCCAGATATCGTTGTGAATGAGTGCAAATGGTCGGGAAGAGGTGTAACCAACACGTGGAAATGACGTGTGAGTTTGCTTAGCAAGTTGACAAAATTCACTTTGAAAAGAACGAACATCTTTATTGATAAATAAATTTTAAAATAGTTTTGCAAGATAGATAAATTTTGGATGGCCGAGATGAAAATGTCATAACATGATCTCAGAATCTTTATTGACACTAGAATTGAAGACAGAATGATGGGTAGACAAATGTCCACAGCGAGGTCGTGGTGGTGAAGTACCGTTTATGATGTAGAGACTCGAGCACAACTCAGCATTGTCAATCGTCATCCCCGAGTCTGCATCCTAAAATTACATGTGGTAGAGAAAAATTTAGCAATACACCTCAGATCACTAGTCAACTTTCCGATGGATATTAAATTACAATTTAAAGTAAGAACGTGAAGCACAGATCGGAGTAGAATGTTTTGGGTGATGCGCACGAAGCCAAAGCCGACGACTTTGGAGATAGAGCCATCGACAACGCGGATGATGGAGTTGTCTCCGCACGACATATAATCATGGAGAAGGGAGGCATCGCCAGTCATGTGATGAGAAACGCCGGAATCGATGATCCACTGATCGAGGGATCCTTGATTGACTGTGAAGGCATGGTAGAACGTACCTTGATGCGCAAGCAGACCGATGATGGGGTCGGGAACAACTAGATCAGGTGCTTTGCCGATCAGTTTGTGCAGCAAATCTAGTTCCTCTTTGCTGAATGGACTTGGCGTTGGTGCAGGAAGATCATCGACATCGATGACGTTGTTGGCACAGGGAGCGCGATCAGACCAAGGCTTCCAATCGGTTGGCTTTCCATGAAGTACCCAACACGTTTCTTTATTATGGCCTGGTTTACGACAGTGGTCGCACCAGGGTCGACCCTTGCGTGATGAGTTGTCGCTATGTCGAGACGGAGGAACCCGAGCTGCAAGGGCGGAGGCGTCAACAAAGAGATTGGGCGAGGTGGAGATAGGCCCAAGCATGACTTTCTGAGCAGCTTTCTTCGCGGCGAACCTCGGAGAAGGCCTCGTGAATGCTCGGTAGTGGTTTGAAGCCTAATATACGAGAGCGGACACGATCAAGAGAGTTGTTGAGGCCGAAAAAGAATTTGAATATCCTTTTCTGCTTGATGATCTGACGGTATAATTTGGAGTCCAGATTGCATGACCAGACATGAACTTCATAAATGTCAACATGCTGCCAGTAATGTGAGAGGGCATTAAAATACTGAGTCACAGATTGATCACATTGGAGAAGATCGTGGAGGATTGACTCGACTCAAAGAGCTTGGATGTGTTATCCGAGTGAGAGTATGTCTCTCGAGCAACATCCCAAATACTCTTGGTCGTGTCGTAGAGAAGAAAATTTTCGCCGATGTCGTTGGTCATGGAATTGATTAATCACGACATGACCATGTGGTTTTCTGCATTCCATGTCCACAATTTTGGGTCATCCTTGGTCGAAGCGACGACATCACCGATGATATAGTCGTATTTGCCTTTGGTGTAGATAAACATCATGACGGATTGAGACCACTGGAGGTAGTTCTGGTCGTTGAGTTTGTGACTAGTGATGAGGGAGGAAGTGCCATCAATTCTGGTTAGAACAGGGGCAGATGAGGCGGAGGATATTTCTTGGGAGGAAGAAGACGAAGTCGTCATATCGAAGAAGATTGGTATTGCTCTGATACCATGAAAAGATATGAGAGTACTTAATTTTATTGATTAAAAGATGGGTATAAATACTCATTACAGGACTTACTTGTAAGTAAAATAATAAAAACAGAATACAGTAGAAAAAAATGAATAATAACAAAATATAATAGACAAATAATCTCTCTAATTTAAAGAGAGAAATAAATTGAGATTCCCAAGATCCCTCATATAATTTATAACCCTCTAAATTTAGAGTTATAACAAATATGTAATAAAATTATTAATATTTTCGAGATCTTTCAACACCTTTAATGAAATTGATAATCGTAGCAAAATTGGTG
This sequence comes from Phalaenopsis aphrodite, assembly GCA_003013225.1. Classification (NCBI taxonomy): domain Eukaryota; kingdom Viridiplantae; phylum Streptophyta; class Magnoliopsida; order Asparagales; family Orchidaceae; genus Phalaenopsis; species Phalaenopsis aphrodite. The sequence continues at coordinate 361,906 of NEWO01000114.1, forward strand.
ACTATTGAGGTGTTTTGACATTGGAGGAGATGGCCTTTCTTCAACATTTAGGTAGCATAGTCGATCAAAGAATTGTGCTCAAGGTTGGAGAGGGCATAAATTAAAGAGAGGAAATAACATAGTGAGGCAAAAGTTACAAAAGTATTTGATGTTAAATATTTGCATCCTATACATGGAGTCTGAATGTAGACTCTTGGTGGAAAAATGCATTGCATTGCTTTGTAAAGGTAACATGGAATTAGGGTTAGAACTTCTGTGGATTGTTATGCGACCAACATTTAAGGTGAGAAGGAAGCTTGACCAAGGTTTGTAGAGGAATATTTTATTTGTTGTAAGCTATTGGAAACTGAATTTAACAATTTTTTTAAGCTACAAATAATTCCTTCAATTGTGCAATGACTTGAATTCAATATTGTTTAAACAGTGCAGGTGCTAATCACATGAATGGTTGACCAATTAATCTTATCTCAACCATCTATCAGCTAACTTCCTAATAACCTCTAATCAATAATTACCAAGCAACTTCCAACTAATTTTTAACTGATTTTGTTCAATTTTAGATAACTTTTAACTAAATTTTCTCATGAAAAGTTACAAGCATGATTGACACTTCTTGATCAAGGTTATAGGATTTGATTTGATATTCAGTCAGAAGTTTATGAGGCACTTTTTGTGTTGTATTGTTTATTTTGTTTATGAACTAATATACATTTATCTCATTATGATGAGAGAATCAAGTGACGTTTTTTTTTTTTTACTGGAATAAGCATAAAAGAAGATGCATCAACTAATACTGATTCAAATATCGGTAGAGGATCCAATCCACTACTTGCAATGATTCTAGTGACGTTTTTTTTTATTTTTATCTAGTGCTGTTCTTATTTTCCAATGTCCCATTATTGTGCTATTCATTTCTCATAAGTGTGCTCAACTAACGCTATGCTTTCCTTATATCAATGAGTATCCATTGGTAGGAATTACAAGTGGGTCCTGCAGTCAAAAGGATAGAAATCCAACAATGAGAATTCTTTCTCAACCTTAACTTTGGTTCTTGAGTTTGGAGGTAAAATTCATATATAAACTCTGCAAATAGTTTTAAGAAACAAATGACCAAGTAAAACCTTTTTGTGTATATTTTGAGCAAAACTTACTAATCAATCTTGTCACTTTTGGCTTGTTTACATTACAAATTTCACATTTGAAATGATTTGATTGAAATTTATTATTTAATCTTCCTAAAAATTGCTGTCAGATATTTATTGGGGAACAGTAAGCTTGATTGTCATTTGATAAAGATAATGATTGTGAGGTGAGCCATTTGCTTGATAGAGACTCTTAGAAACTAATGATTAGGTGGGCCAATATCATATGGTTGGATCTTTCTAGTTTCTGTGGTGGGGTGTGCAACTCAAGCATAACGCATCAAGTAGAGGAGCTTATATTCCTCCTCACAAATTATTTTTATACATTTCAGTATCGTTTAACGCACTGTCATGGATTAATGGATTATCTTTACATTAAATCCTCTTGAAATATTGCTGCCGCAAAATTAAAATTTTGATTTAACACTCTTTATTACAAATGCTATCCTTTGTGGAGTTCAGCTCGCTAGGCATGCGCATTATTGATTTAAACCGAAAAACCAAATCAAATCAAATATTTTTGGCTGATTTGGTTTGTAATAACAAAAACAACAATAATAATAATATAATGTAAAACTAATGAGAAAATCCATAAACATTAAGTTCACTTCAGCACAAAATAAACACAGAAAAGAGAGACTCTAAGAAGTCAGTTCATGTAAAAAAAAATCAATAAAAAAACTGAAATTTATTTTAATAAAATTTACTTTTAAAATTCGGCTTAAACCATTTTCTAACACTCCCAAACCAAGCTAGTTCTTGTTGACCCCAAAAGCGGCAGAGCAATCCTAAACTTTGATGGCCAGAAGCAGAGTTGAGCATGTGTGGTACATTAGTACCGCTCCCCGTTTGGTTGGTATGCTGGCTAATGGGAGGAAGAAAAGGATGTAATATTAATTAAGAAAAATTCAAACAACAGAGAAAAAAATTGAGTACGGGCAGAAGATGAATTTGTAGTGGGAAGAAAACTGCCTTTTCTGTTAAAAAGCACTAAAATGTTATGGAAAGATTCCAAAAGTTAAGAAAGCCTCATCATTAGCAATGGTGCTCTGTACATAAGGCCCACTTCTTTTCCAAAATCTGGGCTCCATTGAGAGAGGGCTCTGTGACTTTTTTCAAATTAGCTTTTATCATACAAACAGCTGAGAAAATAAAAGTTCAAAAACAAAGAGAGCAACAGCCATTAAAACTGCGAGATGCATCTTCTATGGCAGGCTCCGAGCCTTTTCTTCTGCTTCCTTGTTTCCTCCTTCCACAGCTTGCCTATGTCCTTCGCAATCCTAACAGCATCAACGAAAGCGCCGGAGAGCCCTTTCTTCGTGAACCCAACAGCGTAGAGCCCTGATTTCCCCTTCCAGCTGTTGGGAAATGGCTGCTTTGGTGTCCCATCCTTTGAGAAAAAGTCACTTCCCTGCAATATTATATCAGAAACATACATGTTTAACAATCTTAGTTCCAGCAAGAAAACAAAAAAAAAAAAATCAAAATTTGACAATCTTGCCAACCAATTTGTATGTAGATCTTATATTATGTTTCAAAAAAAAAAATTTATTTTTATTTTTTCTGTGTTTTCATTTTGTTTGAGGAAAACTAAGCTACCTGGAGCCATGAAGGAACGTTGCTGCGGTATCCAGTAGCCAGTATAGCTGAGTCAATTTCTATGATTCGGTTATCAACAAGCTCAACTTTACCAGGCAAGAACCTCTTCACCCCAGGAACAATGTTTATCTTACCAGTTTTAATCTTCTCAAGCGCACCCGTATCCAGAACAGGGGTCCTTCCAGTCGTGTTCTTGATCTCCAGGGGCCCGGCGCAAGGCCTCCTCAACCCATACTTCTCTATATCCCCAAGCACTAGCCATGACAATATGAGCATAATCCTGTCAGCCAGCCACAGCGGCAGCCATTTCATCAGAAAAACCGCTAACTCGAAGGTCGACTTCCCATAAACCTCTCTCGGTAAAACATGAACCTGTGGAAGAAGATAATAACAAAGGATTCCATTCCTAAACAACTTCCCCGTTCATCAAAATGCGATTTTGAATGCATTAATATTAAAAATACGCACCGAGTTTCGGACCACCATGAAAGGAAACGCATTGTGATGGCATAGATCGAGGGAAACCTCCATGCCGGAATTCCCACAGCCGACGACGAGCACATGCTTGCCCGCGTACTCCCTGCCGGACTTGTAATCACAGACATGCGATATACTGCCGCCGAACTCCGCAAGGCCTGGGAAGTCCGGCACAATCTTCTCAGCGTTTTCTCCGGTGGCTGCCACAAGCCACTGCCCAATGTACTCCACCTCGGCTGTTCGGTCGCCGCCGACTTCTACAGCCGTGACTCGCCACAGCCCGCTGGTCTCGTCGAAGCGCGCGGACATGACGGCCTGGTTGAAACATGGGTGGATATTGAAGCGCTTGGCGTATGATTCTAAGTAGTCAATGAACTGCTTTCGGGTCGGGTACTTGGGATAATCTTCGGGGAACGGGAGGCGAGGAAGTTGGCAGAATTGCTTGGGGAGATGTAACTTTAAGCGGTCGTAGGTGCGGCGTTGCCACAGCGAGGCAATGCAGTCGGCTCGCTCTAGGATGACGAAGGGCACGCTCTGTTCTTTAAGGCAGGCAGCGGTGGCCAGGCCCGACGGGCCCGACCCTATTATGATCGGCCCATTCACCCACACGCACCTGCGGGACGATAAGTCTGAGCCGAAGGTTTCAGTCATTTGGGTGGCGATGGTCGGAGCAGGAGATTGGAAGTGAGGGAGAAATGGTGACGGAAGAAGCAGCAGAGAATGCAGTACTGGTGTTGTGTTTTGATGTGGAGTGAGGAGGTGGGGGAGGGAAAAGGGGGGGTTTAAATAGGCGAAGGCTGCATGTGATGGGAGTTGAAGTTGGTGCCTTTGATAGGGTTGGGTCCTCGGCAAATGATGAGGCTACAAAAACCGGGCAGCCCCATCCATTGTTTAAGATCTTTAGTGCTCTGCATGGATTAATTATTTCTAGAGCAGTAGGTTTAGGATTATATATATGGGAAATTTACATGCATAACACACAATTCAGGCGTATTTACATATCTAACATGTATTGTTTAATATTTATATTTATAACATGTTATCGGTGTTCTTCCACACTGCTAGTTGTTGGTGTTATTCCGTGGCGCAACACTGCGGAATAACAGTCAAGTAATATCCGCTGTGTTATCGGTGTTCACTCAAGTAACATCCGCTATGTTATCGGTATTATATCTCTATCCGTATTGTTATTGGTTTTATTTCACACCGCTAAATAACACCGACAACACCAATAATATCACGAAATAACACTGAGTAACTACCACTGTGTTATCAGTATAGTTGCGCAGTCTGCGATTTTATCGATGTTAATCTGCAATGTTATCGGCGTTATTTCGTGCTATTTGGGAGTTACTCATGTGTTTTGCGGGTGTTATCGGTGTTATTCCGCAGTCTGCGGTATTATTGGCGCGATTTCTTGACATTTTATATTCTACTGAGTCTATTTCGAGCCGAAAATAAGCTTAACACGAAGAAGAATATGTTAATCAAGTGGAACACGAATACATTATTCACGAGTCATTTCGAACACGAGTCAAATTGGAACGAGCCGAGGCTTAGCTTGCTCAAGCTCGACTCGTTTACAACCTAGTGATAGTGATACTTTTTTATGTAATGGTAAAGATGAGTGTTATGTATGTAAATATGAAAGCTTAGGTGTTAGATTATGTAAATATATACCGTAAATTTTCCTATTATTATTATTATTATTATTATTATTATTGTTGTTATTATTAAGTTCTTTGGGAAGTTGTTTATTTCTCTAGACTGAAATTACATTAATTTATTTCTCATCACATGATGTTCTTTTGGTGAGAAAGTTGCCATATGCAGGTTTGCTATTTGTGGATTAGGCCAATCACTTTCGGTGTTGGAGCTATCTGTTATCTTAATATTGATTGATACGAGGGATGATAAGGTCTTAATTATGATTGACTAAGCATTCTTTTTGCAGGTGGTAGTTACAAGTCGCTCATAAGTTTTGATTAGTAATCATTGGACTTGTATGTAACATTACTTCGAACTTTTATTTATATTGGATTATTAAAAAATTAAGGCAGAACTTAGCCAATGGAGGTTCAAATGTCTGGAGGAAGTTTATGAGGATATAAAAATCTTATTAAAATATATGATTTGAAGGAAAGTTTTTCAAGTACCAAGAAATAAATATGGTTGTGAGGCAAACGACGTTATTTTATATGTTCTAATTATGCAATAATGTAGAGTAATGGGGGAGAAGAGACATATCCTTAAAGAGCAATTCTATATTGATTTGATCATTTATGCATGGGAGCCATCTCTATCTTCCTTAAGAAGTGCAAAAATAGGATAAGACGACGTGGTCAATGAACCTAACTTAGCTGATGCATCACAAATTTGGAAATATGGATCCATTTTAGTTGATAATTTGGGTTAATTTGAAAGTTTTTGTGGGAATTTACATTCAAACCATCTAATTCTTATGTATTTACAAAGCATCTAAATTGTGTTTCTGTAAAAAAATTGAAGTTTAGGTCTGAAAAGAACTGGGTGGTACGCATGTAGATGTTTCAGAATATTTATACGTCAAATTGAATGGCTTCCAACGTCCGGTGTCCGTCGTATGGTAAGTTCTCTGTGGGAAGCCACAACAGCTCAAGTTTATCCCATTTTTGTATTGTAAACAATTGTGTGTATGCTTAAGTTCATCAAATGGTGCGCACATGTGCTCTTACCATAAATTGATGATTTTATTAATGTTTTTGAAATTATAATTATTTATATATAATAATGTGTATCATTAACATAATATATTTTTGTGACACTTCAACACATAGAAGCACATGTCATTAAATATTTTTTAGTCCAAAAGGAGGGCAAGTTTCTGAACCATCTTAGGATGAGAAGATTGCTTGATAGGAAACACGCTATTAGTTTTTTTTTTCTTAAATTTTGGGCAGAATGAGCAATTGAACTCGACACCCATGAGTTTTTACTGTTTGTTTAACCAGAATGCTACACATTTGAGTACAAATAAAATATGAGTTAAATAGTTAAAGATGATATTGGGCTAATGGTGTCCTTTAATATTTTACTTTGAGAAAAAAGCTTTTTTATTAATAGAGGTTTAAATTTTCATATGAGAAGCCTAAGGGCATTCTAATGAATGAAATGTCTTCTCTTCCACCATGAGATGTGAGTAGAAGAAATGTTATCAAGTGAAAGATCCATTATCAGTTGAGACATGGTAAGAAACGACCACTCTCTAAGAACAAAAGAGCTGGAGAGGGAATAAGCATTAATAAGCGAAACTTATTGGAACATGATATTGATTAGGAAGAGTACTCGATAAAAGCTCTAAGAAAATCTTCTTGAGATGAAATACTAAGAAGTAAGTGACCAAGAAGGCAGAATTCCTACAACAAGTTCAAAAATGTGTACTTATCAGGATAAACCATTAAAAAGAGAGATTGCTTGGATATGGAATTAGTAAGTTGAATAGAAATGAGTCTTTTTAAGGTAAGGCTAATTGGAACTAAAATGAACACACCTTAGGACAAGGCGTTTATAAAAGATTGAGATGAGTGATTTTATTGAGATAAAAAAAACTAAAAAACTATTAAGAAGAGAGACATGGGGCAGAGTAACAATGAGTTTTGTAAGTATATTTGTAGTCCTACTAAAGATGAAGTTTGCGTAATTAAAACATAAGATTGACTTGAAGCATAAATTAACTAATAAAGGCTATAAAGTAGGCTTAACACCAACAAATAAAAAATGTAACTATAGTATGTGATTTAAAACTCCCACCTAGTCTATTAAAGGAGCTAGTTTCATGAATTGAGTTGTAATGATGAGAGGATCCTTTATATGAACTGTAATTTTTGTTAAGGAAATCATAAAGCTAGGTTGTCTGGCTTGAGACTCGAGATTTAGAACATAGGTTATAAATTAGATCATATTGTCTTTAATGATTATATTAAACTTAATTGGTCTTTCCTTTTAGAAGTTGTAGATTTGATTGGTTCTTATAAAAAATAAAAGAGATTTATATAAAGTCTCAATTCTCGGAACTATGAAGTTTTTTTATATTTCTATTGAGGTTAATTAAGATAGGAAAAAGGTTGAACTTGCCTTGAACAACTAAATGAATATAAATTAAAAAGTTGAGCTCAAGTAAACAAGAATAAGAATGATATGATTTAGCTAACTCGAGCATGATTTTTCCAATATAAACTGAACATTGAATGGATCATTAAAGAACAAAAAATACTATGAAATATAATGCTTAGATCAAATGGAAAATATATGCTATTAAGATGTTCAAAATATGACATTAAGAAAATTATTGAGCTTGACTAACAAAATTTTTATTGATTTTCTCTAAATATATTGAATAATAATTATTTTTATTTTGCCCACATATATTCAAAATATGGCTTAGAAGCTTATCAGGCATGCTAGCATTATCTTGATAATTGAGATTGCCTAAAATAAGTCAAATTTCCTCTAGATTATGTGGGACCTCTAAATTTCATCCATATAAAATTTATCACACGAGATAAAAGATTTTGGTTGAATTTTAAGTACTCATGATGTGATTAAATAAAATCCGTCATCATAATTTTGTACTAATGATAATTGTTTGAAAATTTTAGGAACATTTTGTAAGATTGTTTAATATTAATTTGACTAAAGCTTTTATTTTTGAACATATTTTTAAAATGTAGATTAATAGGCCAATAATGCCAAATAATGTCATGTTATGTATTTTATTTCTTAATCATGAAAAAAATATAGATAAAAGATTTGGGAAAAAATCTTATAGGTTAACCATTGCAACAAACATTTGCAAATAAATTTAGCTCATTTTGGAAGTCAATTTAAGTGATTTTAAAGCATGTGATTAAGATTAAAGTTTTAACGAATTACATTCACATCCAAGTTCACTCTTGAATGAATGGTCTAAGAAAATCTCAATTGTTTACAGAGCTTTTTCTTGATGTTTTCTATGATGACATTGCTTGGAATCATTTTGTTAATTTAATTTTCTTTTATTTTTTCCATTTTATGAGGGGTTTCTCCTCTTTTAAAATTAATAAGTTCACTCTTTTATATAGGATTGTAGTATTGTTTGGGATCTACTTTATACGTACACTGAGGTGAATATTATCATCACTTAAGTCATTCATTTAAGGAATATTGGTGAGAGTTTATAGACTACTTGACATAAACAATGAAGGTAATATACATACATATATATATATATATATACCTGCATTGTACATTTAGTGTGAAATGGTGGCCTAATGGTTGAATATTTACTTTTGTATAAAAAGATTCCATACTTGAAACTTACACCCATAAAACTTCAAATTTTATGTTACCATGTCTATGCGCTACTATGGCTTGATGAATATAACTCCATCCTTCTTGCTTGGCCCACCAAACTAACACAAATATCCACATTAAATTCCGAAAAAAAAAAGTTCTATAGAGTTATAGAACAGTGCATTACCCTACTAAAAACCACAGAAAAACCAATAGAACAGCCAAATGCTAATATTAAAGGATCCCTAAATTGGTCCTTCGAACTGTAAGGCATAAACTCTCACACGTGTGCGGTCCGGGTGGCGCCTCCTCGCTCCCTCCTTCACCGTACTTTATTCTCTACATTACAGAGATTAAGAAAAACATGAACCACACAGAATGCTAGAAATTGCTATCATTAAGCTATTAACTAATTAACCAGCTAGCTATCGCCATTTGCTGCAAATGATCCACCTTACCTTCCATTGGGATTCCAAATTTCAAAAGCCGAGACCCTTGATTGGCTAACTGCCCCTCGGAAGTTTTTTTTATTTTTGGAAGATTTACGTGTATGCCACGCAAATCTTATGTATTTACATATCCATCATCTCAGTTTTAATAGTTAGGTCAATGTCACTTTACCTATACATAAAAAGATGCATTTTTAATCTTAAGAAGTTATTGATAGAGAAATTTTTGATGTGATGAGCAAGATTTGTGTGTTAAAAATATAAAATTTAAGTTTAGGTGGTAGATATGTAAATTCATAAGAGTTTTGTGGCATGTATGTTAATCTTCCAAAAACAATGAAGAAAAACATCTATTTCACATGCAAAAGCCACTAGTTAAAGTTAAAAATAACCCTTTACTTCACATCAAATGGCCGGTTAGTTAGCTAATTCACCAATCAAGTGTTAACTGACCCTGGGTCAGCTTTACCTTGATGATTTTTTTTATTTTTTAAGGATTCACAGGTTTGCCGCACAGTTCTTATTTATTTACATATCTAACATCTAAATTTTTGATATTTAGATTATTGCCACTTCATATGTACATACGTGCGAATGACCTGACTTATTGGTGCGGCCTGTAGCGTAAGTCACTCAAGTCGGGGGTTCGAATCCAGTGGTGCGGGGTCTTCGAATCAGAAGCAAGCAAACCATAGTTTTTCAACCTTTTTGGGATCAATAGTTGGTCCCCACTCAACCAAATATCGATTTCACCTATTATATATTTATTTATTTCAATTTTAAGTACTTATTCATATGATATTTTTGATGTGATAAGATAAATTTGGGCGTTAGAAATATAAGATTTTTTAGGTGGTAGATATATAAATTCACAAGAATTGTGTGGCATGTATGTAAATCTTTCAGAAAATAAAGCTAAAAATTCATTCCACATCCATGGGCCAGTTAGGTAGAAATAGAAATAATTCTTTCTTTCACATCCAATGGCTAATTAGCCAATTAGCCAATCTAGGCTTAACTGACTGAGCCTCCTGATTAGTTAACTGACCTTTTGTGATGAAATAGCTGATTATTTTTTTTTATTTTTTCTAAAAATTTACATGTATGCCACATAATTCTTGTTTATTTACATCTCTAACATCTAAATGCCCTTCTATTTTCTTAAAAAATTACGAGAAAAATTAGTCATAAAATCATATATAATTATAAAATTCAAATTATTTTGATTGAAATCAAACGGCTAACAATAAACTAAAAAGGATACAAGCGAGAAAAGAATAATCAAGAAGTATATAATATAAGTTTTTGTCAAAAATATAAAACAGGTAAGATATATGGTTAACAAATTAAGTATAAGAAAATTACTTTTTACTACAAAAGATATACTGTTGTAGTTATGACTTTTATTTAATGAATTTATTTTATTTGATTTGCTTCCTTTTTAGTTTCTTTCCTTGTATGTTTTAAGTCTCCTTGGTAAAAAAAATATTTAGGGCTTATGAGAGGAGTATGTGGAGAAGTGTTGAGTTGTAATCTTAAGCCTTTTTTTTCTTTCTTCATTTGGTGCTATTGAAATCTTCGTATCTGTGGACGTAGGCGAATCGATTCAACGTCGAACTGCATAAATCTTTTGTATTTGATTGTTGTTGTATGAAATTTCTATGTTTCTATATTATTTTTGCATAACAATTGGTATCAGAGATTCATGCTCGTGATTTGAGCGTGATTCGACTTCAATGACAGTAAATTAGACGTGATTTGCTAGTAGATTCTCAGCACCAATGACGATTCGAGCATTTTGCAGAAGTTTCGTGCGGAGTCCGGTGGAAGGTTCAACGGTTTCGGCGGTTTCAGACAGCAACTCATGCAGAACGACATTCGAGGTTCAGTGAGCTCTGGTGGCGGGTCCAGCAAACCGACGTAGATGAGATAGAAGGAGCAAAGGATTTGTTGTGGTTTGTTCAAAACAATTTTAAAGGAAAGGGATCTAACTTAATGTCACGCTCCACTATCTTCTAGAAACTAGCAAGACAACCATGGGATGAAAAGTTTTAGAGAAGACCAGATGGATGAGAGAAACCCTTATAAATCTATAAGATTCCACCTTATTTTAGAGAATGGTAGAAGGAAATTCTTCAAGGAAAACTCAAGAATAACATAAAAGGATCTAGGGTCATGTATGTAAATAAGAGAATAATGTAGAATTCTCTAGAAACTAGGCTATTCTAGAATATTTCATCGGGCATGTAGGGGACTATAAATAGGAGTCCCCCCCATCATTTGTAATCGTCCAAGTATTTATCCAAGCAAAACTTTCAAGCTTCCAAGCATTCAAGTGTTGTAATTCTTTATTCTTAGTGAAGTGTTCCATTCTCCAATACTTCTCCTTACTCTTCTTCTTAGAGTGTTTTGTGCTTATAAGTCCTAGCATGTGAGGGTTAGGCCGACTTAGTGCCAAGGAGCTATAATGCTGCATGGCTCACATATGACTTGTGATAAGTTAGTATGTGACTGTTGGTAACAGAGCCAAGGTTTGAAAGTATGATAAAGAGCGTCAAAGAGAACGTAATGAAGTTTGATGCCACTAATATGGAATCATCTCAACAACAGTCAGGTTGTCAGGAGCAATGAGATCCACCTGCATCCAAACTACACTGGAGGTCCAATGAGATCATGCATGGCTTTGATTCACGCATTGCTCGCGTGGAGGAAGCGATGAATGATGTGAAGGACCGGATAAAGGATCTTGGCTAAAAGATTGATGGACCCGTGGAGGAGGACATCACAATCTATTCAACGATCAGAGGTATGTGGTACACCAAAATAATGTGTCGTTTTAAGTATACATTTTATACTTATTTTTTTGTGATATTGCACTTTAAAGAAGATTATTTTTATATTTTTTGTTGCAGATATATTAATTGTAGATATTTGGAGCAAAAGTAGTAAAAATGACAAAATTTTGAGTAAAAACAAAAAAAAAATTGAGATTCTGACGCTTGAAGAGCCAAAACTGGCGCCTGAAGCGTCACTTTACAGAGAGTTGGCACCTGAATCACCACTTTACAGAGAGTTGGCACCTAAAGCGCCATAATCCAGAACAGCATGGTATTAAGAAGTTGGCCCCTAAATAGCCAGAACCAGTGCTTGAGGCGCCAAAGACAATTTTTTTGCGGATTAAGGCGGTTCAGGATGAATTTTGCGTGAATTTTGAGAGGGCCACTTGTTCTAAACGCCCAATGGAGTGATTCAACACCTCTAGGCACTTTAAAAGGTTCTTTTATGAAAGGATATGTCCTTTGAATCAATAGACATGTCTTTTGAAATTAAAAAAGGTTGACTTTTTGATAGAATTTTGGAGGGAATTTTGAATTCTTTTTGGAGGGAGACAATCTCTAATAAAAGAGAGGGAAGTTTAGGGCTTGAAAATGGGGCTAAAGAGAGGCGTGAAAGAGAGAGAGTTTGAAGAAGACAAGGAGAGAGAGAGAAAGTCAAGGTCTTGGAGATTTTCTACAAGGATTGTAAGAGAAGAGGGAATGTGAGAGATTTCTTTTTCATTACACTTCTAAGAGAGAATTGAGAGTGCTTATAAAGAGGGAAAGTGCTTGAAGAGAACTTCTAGGGATTTGCTTGGGAAAGATTGTAAGATAAGTTGTATTCTTTTATTTCTTAGTTTTGTAAACTTATTTATATATATGAAATCCATGTTTTGTCGTATTCTTGTCATGAATTCTGAGTAGTCTTCTTTATCCTTCTCCCTACTTTGAGATATGGTTTTTGTGAAGAATTGATTTTGTTTTATACGGTTTTAATTTTTAAAAATTTGTGATGATTTGAACTCCGATCTTTATTTACTTTCAGATCTCGCTAATTGAAATGTTAAAATGTGTTGAGAAACATATGTTCTGAAAGGGCTATGATTTCTACAACATAATGAGAGTTACATTTGATTACATAGGAGAGAATGTCATCAAAGGGGTTGAGTGCAAATAAATAGAGAAAGATACTTTGTTGAATGTAGAATTGGAGATTTAAATGTGACATATTAAAATCCCCAATTTGGTCTACTTGATTAGAAACTAATGCAAGATTGTTAGCCCTCAGGTGAGGGAGTAGTGGGAGCTTTGGAGTGGCAGTTGGTATCCTACCAGCCTAACCACAGAATTAGAGACCAAACTCTGGATTAGTCAATGTTCTTCATGCACTTGGAAAGGATAGAGAATATGATTGCTTCTATTTATCACAAAGCAATTTATATATATATTTTTTCAAATGATTATAATTTCTTCACAATCCATATACTTATTGTAAAGGAGAATGATGTTTTCTTAAATTTGAACTCTTTGTAAAAAAACTTTGTTTAGCTTTTGTAAGTTCATTTATGAAATTTTAGCAATTTGTTTAATTAACTTAGTTCTTTTAACTGTATTTTATTTAGCATTCACTCAATTACTTTAGATTTGAATTTTGTGCTTCACTTTTGTAGTTTAAATTATGGTTTACATTATAATTATAAGAATTTATCTATAAGCATTTTCAACTTTCCTGTGGGATCGATATTTAGAACTCTATTAGAGTCCTTTATTATTTAAGCGATACTTATACTTGCATTATTATTAGGGGATTTAGCAGTTCTGAGGTTTTAAAAAATAAAATTATTTTCACTAAAGCTATTATTGTTGGGTTTACATTACATATTAATTATAATTACTGTTGTGTGCATTTTATAATATTGAAAAATAATTGCAAAAATAACACACAAATTTGTCGCATCAGTATGATACTCCAACTGGAAGAATCCTTCAAGGATCAAGGGGCTAAGATGTGGTAGGATTTGATGGGGAGCTCCACAAGGTATGAAGAGCCCATGAGGACGAGATGAGCGATGTACGTGCTTGCTTGAAGGAGATGCGTGGAGATATTTTGTTATGCGAGAAGGCACTGGCGACATCCAACAACCACCATGTTTCTAAGCTGAGCGGATTAAAGTTCCAAAACAAGAGTTTTGGAGGAACTCATAACATCAAGAAAGTTGACAACTTCTCATGGGGACTTGAGCAATATTTTTCGAAGTGATGGGGATCATAGATGAAGATGCCAGAATTCAATTCGCAGCTTTTTATCTCTCAGCATTGCTACGTTTTTGTGGAGAAGAAGGTGAGGAGATATAGAGAAAGGTAAATGCATCATATCCACTTTTAATGAGTTCAAAAGGGAGATAAAAGATAATTTTATCCCGAGAATGCGGAGGATGAGGCTAGAGCCCGATTGTGAAGACTCAAACAAGAGGGATCGATTCAGGAATATATTAGGGAGTTCACAAGTTGGGTTCTTGGAATTTTTGATATGCCTAACAAGGATGTTCTTTTCAACTTCATGGATGAACTCCAACAGTGGCTGAGACTGAGCTTAAAAGGTATAGAGTGCAAGATCTTGTCATTGTCATCGCGGTTGTCGAAAACCTAATTGATTACTCAAAAGAGTCAATAAAGCCTAAAGAAAAGAAGAGTATTTATGTCATGAGCGGGAAAGAAAAGGATCAAAACAAGGAAGAAACCCACCACGAATCAACTTCATCCAAAGCAAAAAACAAGTGAAAGCCTAAAAATCACAAAATTAAACCACACAATAAGTGCTTTCTTTGTGATTGAACACATTGAGCAAGGGATTGTCCACAGAAGAATGCTCTAAAGTCTATCATTGCAAGCCATATGGAGGAAGAAAGTGGAGATATGACAATATAGGTGAGGTCTATACAACTGCTAAATGGGATGCAAGCTACAGTAAACCCCCAAACAAAGGGGTTACTCTTTGTGAAGATGGTAATAGGCGAGAAGACTACTAGAGAAATGATGGATACTGGTGCTTCTCACAACTTTATCTCCGTAGAGGAAACAAAGAGATTGGGTTTGTAGATGACTAAATGAGGACACTCTATTAAGGTGGTCAATTCAGCATAAAGACCAACTAGCCAGAGGAGTAAAGACCAGTATTGGGGCGTGATCAAGTACGTTGGGCTTCTTTGTCAATCCCATGGACGATTTTAAATTTATTTTAAGAATGAACTTCTTCGATCAAGCGAGAGCGTTCACAATGTCTTTCGCCAATAGCATGTGCAACATGGAAGGGAAGGAAGCCTGCTTAGTACTGATACCAAGGGTCAACAAGCAGGAAGTCAAAATGCTAATGGCCATCCAATTCGAAGAGGGCATTCTGAAAGACAAGGGGAGTTATTTGGTTGTTTTTCAAGACTTCGATTAAAAAGTGAAGCTCCTGGAAGACATGCCAAGGAAAGTGGTTTGGTTCTTAAAGAACTACCACCAAGAAGGGATAAAAATCATATGATTAGGCTGGAGCCAAGGACTAAACCGCCAGCCATAAAGTCTCACTGCATGGTACTCCTCCCTCATACTACCAAGCAAAAACTCAAGTTTGTCAAGTATACGAGCAAACAAATGAAGCCGGTCCGAGTGTCAAGGGAAAGCCGCAATGAGGGCATTGCGAGCTTAAGTATGAGAGAGTGTCACGCTCCATCTTGTGAAACTGGCAAGACTTTCATCAGATGGAAGCTTCTAGAGAAGACTAAATGGATGAGAGAAATTCATATAAATCTTGAAGATTCCACCTCATTCCCCCTTTTCTGATGTACATACATAACATAAATTTAGGTGTGATGCTTACCTACACGTCACACCTAAATTTTTCTATTTACACACATAACCCCAATTTCTTTTGTATTTACATATCATACCTAAATTTTCAACTATGAATACATAACACAAATTTCTTATATATTTACATATCTCACTCCTAAAATTTCATATTTACGCACATACCATGAAATTTTTTTTATACATTCACATTTCTCACACCCTAAATTTCATATTTACTTACATACCACAATTTTCTTACACATTTACATATCTCACTCCTAAATTTCATGTTTACATACATAGCACAAATTTTTTTATACATTCACATATCTCACACCAAAATTTCATATTTACATACATACCATAACTTTCTTATGTATTCACATATCTCACACCTAAATTTCATATTTACATACATACCATTATGCATTTACATATCTCGTTCCTAAATTTCATATTACATACATATCACAATATTTCTGCATGCACATATCTCACACCCAAATTTCATATTTACATGCATACCACAATTTTCTTATGCATTTACATATCTCACACCAATATTTTCATAAATAGCACAAATTTCTTATGTATTTACATATGTCACACCTAAACTTAGGGAAAACCATTAAATCCATGTGCATTGCATATTTAACAATGGAATATGAAAAAAACTTGGTATTTTTGTATCTAACACCCCTGCAAGGGAAAAAAAAAAAGAAGAAAACTTGTGGTAAACCAAAATGGGAGGCGTGGAAGAAGATTTATGACCATGGACGGGGTTGAAGCGTTGAATCTGAGCTGGTTTCGCCGAAGAAGCTTAGGAGGCGACAACGACAACAAAAGGAAGCCGAAGGAGCAATGGCGCGTAATAGAACCGCGCTTCACGGGAGCCATATTTTAGGGCTCTTGTGTTCGTTTTAACGTCTCTAATAAGTAAGATTAGTGTATAACGTCGGATTAGTGACTTTCGCTCGATGCAACTCGCGCGTCGTTTCATCTAAAGGTGGAACCACGGCTAACAAACACTAATTTTACGTCGGAAATATTTATGATGCTAATTCAGAGGCTAATTTACAGTTTCCCATGGTATATCTTTGACATAGATTCTGACCAGAATATTCAAAAAAATATTTGAGGAAATCACAATTCAGCAGTTGATTTTGATTAGATTGACGAGACAACTCAACAGATGGATCTTGACAAATTCGCTCAACCAAATCCAGCTGAGGTTCAGCTAAGAAATTAATCTAGTTTAATTCAACAAAACTCGATTGATGAGCTAATTTGGTGATAATGAGATTTTGTTTTTCTCTTCAAAAGAATAGAATCAGATACTAAACATTTTGTTATGGTTTGACTCATATACCATATATGGACAAACACTGGAACGAAGCGGAGCGGAGCGGAAGAATCTGTCCAAATCAGAAAGTTACGTTATGTGGGTTGGGGCTATACGGTACATGGGTAATTTGAGAATTACATATTGTACTGTAGGGTTTACTCTAGGATTATAAATAAACCTATTTGTAATCTTAGGTCTTTGAAAGAGCTGAATCATGTATTATGAATTCTTTTCTGAATATTGAAAAGGAAGTTGCCGCTCTGCTCCCAATAATGCAGGCATCTTTGTCGAACCTTGTTAAATCTCTGTGTGTTCTTCTGGATTTGTGTCGATTCTTATTTTTCTTTGCTTTAATTCTTCAACAAGTGGTATCAGAGACAAGTTTGAGGGTAGGAAAGAAAAATTTTGGCTGCGCGCAGGGAAAATTGTCTGCGAAGGAGGGCTTTGCGGCAGTTTCACAGAGCAGTTCGCGAAGGGGGCTTCGCCGATTCACGGAGGTGTTCTGTTTTGCAGAAGGTCTTGTTGTGCGATCGACAGACGAGACTTCGGTTGGAGATCATGAATCGCGGAAAGGAGCCGAGGCTTTGCGTGCGGCAACGACGATCTCGACAGAGGCGATCAGATCGAGTTCGACACAAGAAGGTTCGGGCGATTTGCAGAACGATTTCAGCGATTCACGGGATTAGCGGACGGTGGCAGTTCGCGGAGGCTACGATTCACAGATGAAGCTTCGGTGGGAAGGAAGCCAGAATTGGAATTTTCTCTTGTTGCAGAAGAGAAGAAAAAGGAAGGGAATCAATAAATTCTTTTCCTGCTGAAGAAATGAAAGTTTTTGAATTTTACTTAATTAAAAGGAAGTTGTTTTTTAATTAAGTTAATTTAAAGATAAAATATTTAATTAAGGGAATTTAATTAAAATTTTCTTTATTGGAGGCTGCGGAGAAGGAAATTTGGAAGATTTTTCAAATTTGTATTCCAAGAAACATGAAATAAGGGAAGATTTTGAAGGAAATATTTCAATTTTTTTTCTTAAAAAAGAAAAATCTGGAAGAAATTTTTTCATTGCTGGCTGCGGAGAACTCGAGGCTGGATTTTCGGAAATTCCTTTAGCTCGAAGGGAGGCGACAAAATTGGAAGCAGAAATCCTTTGTGGGTTCGAAGGAGGAATCCCGATTTGCGAATGTGGGAACGAAAATTCTTTTAGAGGAGGTTGCAGAAGCATAATTGGAAGGAAGGAATATTTAGAGGAATATTCTTCTGGAACTTCCTTTGCTGAAGGCGCTTTGGAAGGAATATTATTTGCTTAAGAATAATTTTCTTTGATACTGGGAGGTGGTAGATTAAGACTTTCCTTTGTTGGGGAGGTCCTTTGGAGGCAGGGATTCAAATTGTTTTCTTGCTGGTTTGTGGAGGCAGAATATTGTTTCTTGAAGCGGAAGAATTGCGCGATTTCCTTTTTTTGTGCTGCGGTAAAATCTGGAAAGCGAATATGGAGCTTTTCTGGAAAGAAATCAGAGTTTTTTTTTTTTGGAAAGCAAAGGCGAAGGCTTTCTGAGAAGGAAATCAAAGTTTTTCTGGAAGGAAAGCTGAACATTTCTTGGAAGTTTAAGGAAAAGGATTTCTGGGAAAGTTTAATCAAGGAAAATTTAATGAAGGGAAAACCCTTCTGAGAAATTTAAGTAAAGATTATCTAAAAGATAACCCACTTTTGGTATATAAGAAACTTCATGATGTATTTCTCCTAAGGGGCTGGATATTTGTCAAGGTGGAGATTTGTTCGGCATATGTATTTCTCATAAGGGGCAGGATATTCGCAAGATGAAGATATTTCTCCTAAGAGACTGGATATTCGCAAGGTGGAGATTTTCTCCTAAGGGGCAGAATATTCGCAAGGTGGAGATTTTTCTTCTAAGGGATTGAATATTCGCAAGGTGGAGATTTTCTCCTAAAAGGTTGGATATTCGCCAAGGTGAAGAATTGTTAGGTATGACTTATAATACCAGAATTTTGAGTCTCTTGGAATAAAGAGATGTCTCTTGGAATTGAAGAGATGCGTCTCTTGAAATTTAGTGTGTTGAGATCAGTGACGGTGCAACAGAATCATGGTGACCCAACCCACATTGGTGCAGATGTAACTCTCAGGTATCTTTTCTCCTTAGGGGCTGAATATTCGCTAAGGTGAAGATTTGTTATGGTATGACTCATATACCATATAGGGACAAACGCTGGAACGGAGCGGAGCGGAGCGAAAGAATTTGTCCAAATCGGGAAGTTACGTTATGCGGGTTGGGGCTATACGGAACAAGGGTAATTTGAGAATTACATATTGTACTGTAGAGTTTACTCTAGGATTATAAATAAACCTGTTTGTAATCCTATGTATTTGAAAGAGCTGAAT
Organism: Phalaenopsis aphrodite; assembly: GCA_003013225.1. Classification (NCBI taxonomy): domain Eukaryota; kingdom Viridiplantae; phylum Streptophyta; class Magnoliopsida; order Asparagales; family Orchidaceae; genus Phalaenopsis; species Phalaenopsis aphrodite. The sequence continues at coordinate 381,279 of NEWO01000114.1, forward strand.
CTTGTATTCTGTATTATTTTCTGAATATTGAAAAGGAAGTCGCCGTTCTACTCCCGAGGATGTAGGCATCTTTGTCGAACCTCGTTAAATCTCTGTGTGTTCTTCTGAATTTTTGTAAATTCTTATTTTTCTTCGCTCTAATCCTTCAACACATTCTCTATTTCATCTTCATTCATAAAAAAACCTCTTTTATTTTTTTATTCTTCTCCCGTAACAAGCTCATACATAAAGGGTGCGAGACAACTCACAGTTCAGAATCCAACATATATCATTTCTCAACTTCACAAATTACAAAATCACATAAACAAAACTTGTTACTTCTGCAAATATAAAACAATATTACAAATTGAATAATTTTCTAGCTGCTTGTGCCTGCAATTCGTTGAACCCCACACTTAATTGGAATATGAGAGGCATGTGCATGCATGAAGAATTATTTACCTTATAGTCTCTCCTTTTCATGCTCTAAAGCAGCATGTGTTATTTGGCAATCTTATGATTATTTTTACATGCCTTTCACTTATTCTCCATAGTGATTTCTTCATGCATTCCCTTAAAAACTAAAGCCAACTCCCAAACTTTGTTCTATGAAGAACTGCCATTTGGCTCAATAAGCTGCCATGTTTGTTTATTAGTAAAGCACTGTAATTAATTACTTTAACCACAGCTTTTAATTAGAAAATTAATTAAGGCAAGTTGGGGGTGTGGATGCTGGTGATTTCAATGCGGTTCCAGTGGTCGGCAAGCGGATGAACTAAAACCAAAGCAGGAGAGGTGGAGTTGCTTTTGAGTGCAGTACAGCTTCGTGATAATAAAACTAATGGTGAAGATTGAAGAAAGCAAGATAGGGAGGAAGGGATTGGCCATGCGTGAAAAGGGAGGACATGGAAAGATACAAATGATGGGATGGTAACTAACTGCCACTGAACCTGGCTAAGAGGAGCTTCGTTGTGGGTTCCTAATTGCTTCAAATTAAAATTTGCGGGAACATTTGAATGACAGTTTAAAAAAAATATATAAGGTGGGGGGGACAATTACTTCGTCGGACAACGGTGACGATTCGGTCGATCGTCGCCAATTTCCGGACACGCAGACAGTGGATGTAATAATTTCTTTGCGGACAGTGGATGTAATAATTTCTCAAAAGATGGACCTAAAAGAATGTGTTTCTAAATCATACTTATTTATTTATTTTCTAGCTTTTATTGCATCTGAGAATAACTAGTATGCCTAGCATATTAATATGTTAGAAATATTTGACTCAAAAATTAAGTTAACATGTTGGGAATGTTTGATTTTGTTTGGTGTGAAGGTGCTAAGTAGAAATGGATGAATTTTGAGTTTTTTAGATGTTTGATATATGAACAAGATATATAAAGTATTTTATTTTGTGGAATTTAGAATACCTCATAAGCTTTTTATTTATGGTTTTAAATTTATCAAAATTGAATGAATTTGATAATCTTCAAAACGTAGGACTCTCTTCCTTTGTTTTTGTGTACTCCACATAAAGATTACCAGCTAACTTGCCTCTCATGTTTCCTTTGATACAGCAATTGCCTACTAGCTTGCTTCATCAATGGTTTCTTAGCATTTTATCTTTATCTCCCATTCCTCTTCGGCTCTAAATCTTGCATGCTTTATCATTGAAATATTATTTATAATACTTACTTTAAAATCTGATTAGTATGTAAAAATAATTGCTTTGAATAATCATACAACCAACAAAGAATTCAAAGAAATCAAAATACATTGTGTTTAACTCACACTATATATTTTTATCATTCATATGTATCTAAATGCTTGCAACTAATGTAAAAATATACAAACATGTAATTTCCAGAAAATCGATTTAGGATGTGGCTTGGTGGCACACCATTTCTCTTTAGTGGAATGTTTATGTATTTTTAAGAAAGGTTGGAATACTTCTGTGTTTTCTTAACCCTCATTTAAACATCTCTTTAATCAGCTCTACAGCATACATAGTTAGGATTTTGGCTAAATTTGGTTGATCTAATCCCATTTAAAAATTCCCAAAAATTCTGGAATTGATTTACAACCATTGTAGATTAATTTGTACATATATTTTACCACTTAAAATTATCCTTGATTAGCCCCAAAATCCAAACTCAAAACCCTGGTTGTTTATGTTCTTTGTTTTTGTTTCTTTCCTATTACTTTGAAATTTTGAAAACAAAATAAAGAGACTTAAAAAAAAAAGAGAGCTTATTAGTTAATATTTTCGAGGGTCATGTAGACAGTTTAGGTCTTTGTTATTTGTTTGATTTCATTGTAATGATGAATATTATTAGTGAAACTCTTTTTGATATGATGTTTTTATAATGTAGTTATTTATGTGTACACATTTTCTTGGTATGAAAAACATCATTAAGTTGGAACTAGAATAAACATGGGGTATATTCAGTAATGAATATGGATGTGTGTATAAGAATATAATCAGTGTGACACATGAAGGATAATACTCAATTTCAGAAAATTTATCGTCATAATTAGTGAGTTTATTTCTTAATATGAGATATTATTTGGGCAAAGTGGGTGAATTTCAGTTCTTATAAATTAAATTTCAGTTATGAGAAATTAATTATTTAACTATATATTAGTTAACTATTGTGAATATGAAAACCGATTCACTGCTCAAATTAACATTTTCTCAAGTTTGACAACAAGTTGTATTGATACTCGAAATTAGTTGTTCTTAATTCCTTCTATGATTTGTTACAGAAGAGAAAATGAAATAATTAATGGGCTTCATTAATTATTTGATTAATTTATTAATGGACATAATATCATGATGAAATTAATAAATATGCATGTTAGCTCCCTTTGTTATCTCTCAGGATTTGGTTTCCCAAACATCTCTTTTATGCATTGGTAGCTTTCCAAGTTCTTCTTCGAGTATGCTTTGGTTTGAAGTTCTCGGGTAGAGAGAGAAAAAAGGAGAGGAGAGAAAAGAGAAAGAGATTGTTCTTTCTTGTAATCGTCGAGGCAATCGACGGGTGTAATACTCGAGTAATAAAATCCTCTGCAGCTCCGTGGACGTAGGCAGTTTGCCGAACAATGTAAAATCTATGTGTTTTTATTGTGTTCTCTGTTTTACAAATTTTTTCTCGTTCCAGTTTTTCGCTTTATTGTCGTCGTTTTTCATAATAACTGGTATCAGAGCTCATGTTAGAATTTGAGGGAAAGCGATGGCCAGAGATGATGTGATTACATCGGGGATCGAGAATTTTAATGACACAGATTTTTTTTACTGGAGGATGCAGATAGAGAATTATCTCTATGGGAAGAAATTCCGTCTTCCTTTACTCGGAAAGCGACCAGAAAAGATGGATTCCCTACAAGAGAATCAGACTTGGGAGCTGACAGAATTCCACCATGGAAGAAAGCATTGCACAACAAGTGGGTGTACCGGGTGAAAACTGCGCTTGATGACAGTAAGAGGTACAAGGCTGAACTTGTTGAAAATGGCTTTCAACTGAGGCAGGATATTGTCTATGCAGTATGAGTTGTTAGCAGATACAAGAATAACCCAAGAAAAAGCTTGGAGGTACAAAACTATGTTGATGTTGATATATCTACTTAGAGTGTTATTCTTGAGAAGCTGAAGTTGTGCTCGACTTCAGCTGGTCTTCTGGCATGAAGACCGAGGTTGTGAGTTGCAGGGTGGAGGATATCACGTTTGAAGAAAAGAGCGACGTAGCTGGCGGATGGTACATCCAGTGTACCAGTCTCCAAGTGGGAGATTTGTTGCAAATATGGAAATTGGACCACTGCTCAAATTGATATTTTCTCATGTTTGACTGCAAATTGTATTTGATACTCAAAATTAATTGCTAAATTAATTATTCTTAATTTCTTCTAAGATTTGATACAGAAGAGAAAATGAAATAATTAATGGGTTTTATTAATTATTTGATTAATTCCTTAATGAGCCTAATAACATGATGGAATTAATAAATAGGAATGTTAGCTCCCCTTGTTATCTCTCGGGATTTGGTTTCCTAGGCATCTCTCTTCGGCATTGGTAGCTTTCCAAGTTCTTCTTCTGGTTTGCTTCGGTTTGAAGTTCTCGGGTAGAGAGAGAGAGAATGAGAGGAGGGAAAGAGAGAGAGAGATTGTTCTTTCTTATAATCGTCGAGGCGATCGACATATGTAATCCTCAAGTAATAAAATCTTCTGCAGCTCCGCAGACGTAGGCAGTTTGCCGAACCACTTAAAATCTGTGTGTTTCCGTTGTGTTATCTGTTTTGCTAATTTTTTCTCATTCTGATTTTTCACTTTTATTGCCGTTGTTTTCACAAAAGTTAACATGGTGCAAATTACATCAAGGGGACTTATGAAAACTTCCAAATGCATTTTTTTTATTTTGTGATGGGAAAAAAAAACAAAAATAATTATGACTTTGGGTCCTTAAGCCTATTCTCTCTCAAGGAAACCATACACCATCAATCAGAAAGGGAGAAACATTTATAAGATTTCAAAACCGACAATAAATATATTCAAATCAATGGTCGGAAGTATGTTATTTATATTAATTAGTTTTGACATTCTAGTTATCCAATCGAGTCGATTTTCGAGACAATTTTAAAGGATCGACATAAGTTCTAGTCATTTAGAACACCAGCTTTGTCTATCTTTGTTATCCGTTGGATAAAGTTTTCTGTGAGATATTTTTGAGTCGAGCCTCTGGCAAATAAAACCGTCTCTTAGTTTTGACTAGTCCGTCGACTAATCAAATGCTTACAATATATTGTTAAATTGCATAATTAAAGTTTAATTACTACTCCAAATTAGATAAAACAGAGTAATAAACTTGAACTATATTTTAAAATTTAGACTATATTCATGCTTCATTTGGACAATTAAAAAAAAAATGATCCAACTTGAATGAGAGAGTATGAAAAACGACGGCAATAAAGCAAAAAATTGGAACAAGTAAAATTGTACGCAGAAAAAACATCAGAGCGACACACAGATTTACGTGGTTCGCCAAATTTGCTTACGTCCACGGAGCTGCAGAGGATTTTATTTTTTCGAGGAATTATATCGTCGAACACCTCGACGTCTACAAGAAAATCTCTATTTTCTTATCTCCTCTCTCTCTCTCTCTCTCTCTCTCTCTCTCTCTCTCTCTATTCCTCATTTTTCTCTTAGCTCTCAAGATTGGCTTGGCCTTGCCTGACTTTGCTTGGCTTGGCCTTGCTTGGTTTACATTTCCTTTAAAAAAAAAAAAAAAAAGACTATTTATAGAAACCATAAGAGCGGTAGGTGAGATGTGGTAGGTGAGCGGTACGTGGGATGTGGTAAGTGAGCGGTGCGTGAGATACTTAATTAAGAATCTAATTAAATTTGATGAATCAGGTCTCTACATTACCCAACACATGCATACATATAACTTGAATTTTTGTATAATATTTTAAAGTGAATAGTAAATTAACTTGTAGTTGAGAAAAAAATATTAGATCTGAATGAGCTGCGTTCGGATAAGTCCACATTGATAGTATTTTGTGGTAATATTTATGATATTACTGTGCAAATACCACCAATACTACCAAATCCTACCTACTGAATCCGAATGTAATAATCGTTGTATAGTTGAACCATGTAACATATGAAACAACCATAGCTTGGCGTTGGTAAACTAGCCAAATTTGAGAAAGCTCGGATCATTTTGGTTTGGTTTATTCGAAACTGTGTTTGTTAGAAATTGACTTATTTTTAAAAAAAATTTATATATAACAAATTTTTGTCTGATCCGCTTGTATTTAATTTGAATTGTTTAGAAAATATTTAATTTCAATTTTTATTACATGTAGCATAAAGAAAAAGTTGTTGCGTGCAAGAAAATTTACAGCAGTAGAGTATCATATTATCTTCTTAATGTAATAAGAAGATTTATCACACACATAGAAGAGAGAATAACTAGTAATGACACCAGAAGTTTTTACGTGGAAAACTCAGAATGACAAAAAACTGTGGGGTCTAGCCTAGCTGAAAAAATCAACCATAAATTGGATATTACATTTACAGTCTCTCGTCCTACAGACGAGAAAGAGATGAATATTCTTGGGAATTACAACTTTGGTGTGCAAATGAACTTTTTGTAAGAAGTGGGCGGCGGCTGATGACATTTAATAGAGACCGACAAGTGATGGTCGACGCCGGTCGATAGTGATCGATGACAATCAGTGGTGGTCAACGGCGGTCGACGATGATTGATGGTGGACGGAGGTGGTTGATTGCAGTCCGCGGTGGTTGAAAACAGTCAGCAAAGGTACAAACTCGTCAGATTCGACATCCATGATACCTTCCAGATGTGTTTGAAAGACTTCTAAACATGGTTTAATAGCTTGGTCATGGCCTGATTTGATTCAAATTGAATTAATACTGGTACCACTGGATTTGTTTTGTCAAACCTATCAATTTGATTGTAAACTTATTGAAATCAGACTTCTGGATGATTCTTTATCCGAGTTTGAATGTTTCTTACTAAAAAGATTATCCCGCAATCAACATCATGCTTTGAGATTTATGTTGGACGATGAGAATTTGTTGATGGGGGTATCAAAATTAAATATATTAAATTCTTATAACCTCATGACACATTTATGATTCATATAATCAGTAAATATACAAAGTAAATATTAAAATAATAATTATTTTAGGCTGAAATCGACGGTTTACATCCTGCTCCCGAATTGTGCCGCATAGCACGCCAAACCTCTGAAACTCCGCTGGAAAACTCTCAGAGTTTGTGGGAGAAACACTGAATGATGGGATAAGGAAAGGGGCATACATGCCAAGCTTTTGGCTTATTAAATGGGCTCTCATCATGTCAAATGTTAATCGGTGATTAATTAATAATTAACTGCGGGCTTTTTTCCTTCCTTTATTAAAGCATAGTTCGAAAGGAAGGGAAGGGGCTTCTTTAAGCTAATTAAGAGTAATCAATTAGTCTACAAACGTGTTTTCATCGAGGAGTTAGTTTATTGGCTTTTATTCATTTTGGTCCTCCTCTATTCTGATATTAGAATATGCACACTTATTTTGTTGCTGCCACATGAGGTTGGCGGCGCCATGTGAGAGCTAAAACTGTAATTTATTGCTAATGATTGATCTAAGAATATTAGAAAGTACAATCATGCTTGCAGATTTTCCACTATGAATTTGGAATCAATAGTGTTGATGGGCATACCACTTAATGAATTATTTATATGTGAGAATTTATTTGGTTTTACGTGTTATTGAATATTTATCTGTCCAGTGTGAATCACACCCAAATAATAGAATGCAGATTAAGAGAGAGAAAGAACAGTAACAAATAATATGGTGAGGAAATCTCTATTGATTCTCGAATTAACCCTCGGTCAGCTGAGATTAGCAATCCTAAGGTTGACAAGGCTCCTTTCGGCCAACTATGATGGGTTACACTGACTATATATAAGGTGTAGGGTTGATGATGTTACACTTACTATATTTTTTTCCTTTCTTATAGTTCTCTTGATCCTTTATTTGCGCTTTGCTCATTAGTTTTGTCATATTCTCCGAAAAACTTTGGGTCGATTGACCTAAAAGACAAATTGTGGATTCATCAGGATAGGTCGATTGGCTGCGAGTGACTTAAGTCTTAGATCCTTTCATCAAACTTCAGGTTTTTGGTGAGACCAACCGAGCTACAAACTCTTTTTTTATAAAGATCAATTTCATTTTGGTCTTTGACTATCTTTTTGTTGGTATTATGCTTTATGTTTGCATACTTTGGCATCATTTCTGCCCAAAGTATGCCAACTCCATAGCAACCATCATGGCCTGCATCATTTTCTACCATCGGCCATATATTATGTGGTCTATCAAACTCTTCAACTATTTATTCTTGTTCTCGGTCGGCCAGAATAGAATAGTCTAGTTTGCTTTGATCAGAAAATTTCAACGACGAGGGCTTGAGAATAAGGGGAAAGATTAGAAACCATTTATATATGAGTTCTTGTCCTCTGGGGTGGTACATCCGAACAGTCCTGTCCAGCGAATCCCTCATAAAAACAATGGGGAATGTGTCAGCGAGAGTGTTGGTGGAAGCTGATGATGTCGACGACGTCAGTTATCTATCCACCAAAATCTTGAACTGGTGACTATGAACCTGGTGCTTTAGTCCGACTCTTTCGATCGGATGATTGAAAAGGACCGGAAAGCCTTGGATGCTTGCGAAGCTGAGATGGAGGGGATAGTTATTGTCTATGAATTCAATAAGAAGGCTTGCAGGATCGCTCTCCTTGAAATTATCTAAATGGCGAAGGCAACAATGCCCAAGGTAGTTTTGACCTGAGAAATCCTGGAAGGTGCGAACCTTATTTATTCTATTTTTTATTCAACGTATTCAAAGAATTGTAACACTCGAGCTAATCCTCATTAAGGGGTCAACATTTTCAGTGCCCTCCAAGGGTTCTCTATTATTTGTAGGTTCATCGTGCATGCAACATCGAGAGACCGAGAGATTGGCTAGCCCAGCGAAGTCAAACCGTTGCTAGAGGAAGCCTTTTGTAAAAAGTCGAGGAGTAGAATTTGCCACCACTCATGCATTATTTGATTTGTTTATAGAGGATGAAGCTAGTTGTCTTGCTTCCGGTTGAATCTCTCCAAGGGGATCAACTCGAGCCAATCAGTTACAATGAAGAGCATCATCATGAGGGGAAAGCACTAACGACTGATTCAAGAAACTTTGTTTTTGCTCCATCTCGCAATAAATGTAAGGGATCTTCATTCAGATGGATCCTAATACAAGATGTGTAGTCAAAGATGAGCACGATCTCAAATAGTAGGTTCATGCTGATTAATCTTTAAAAAGATAGGTAATTTGATTCCCTTGCAAGTCTCACTACCCCCTAACGATAGCTGATTTGATTTGGTCTCTCAACTTAAGAGGCCCTTCTAGAACAAAGCTTGTCATCCCTATGTTGAACAACTTGATGGTCTCAAAAGCGTCTCTTCTTCAGTCGATCAACTTTCATATAGAGCGACGGGAACGATTAGAGACTCAACAGAAGTTGGTGGAGGTTAAAGAGAGGGCGAAGGCAGCCAAGGCAAAGGCGCTCAGACAGTCATAGATGCTTTCAGCTACCCTAGAGGAAAATTAAGTCATTAAAAGCCAAATATCAACAATGAAAACTTATGAAAAATTTTTGACGAGCCCTCCTCCAACTCGACTTAGGCGTATCTTCTCACTGAGAAGTTTTAAGACGGGGTTTCTTTTGAAGTTGTCTGCATAGTGAAGACCCAATTGTTCTCTTCTGAATGGACCGACATGAAGAAGTTTTTCACGCCACTGTCAGATTCATTAGAGAGGGAGGAGGAGAGCAATGAGGATTATGATGGACCATCAAAAAAATGACATATGAATGAAAATGCGAAATTGTTGGTTTGTCGCGCCTTTGTATATTTTTTTTTTTCATCTTTGTGTTGAATGAAATTGTGATGAGCGTCTAACTATGATGATTGATAGGTCGACAATTTTAAAAATACTTTTGATCGATCCTCCAAGTTATCGCCCTACTCAAGTTTTACACCTCCTTTGTTTTAGTCGCTTTATTACGTCATCATCTTGGAGTTTCACACTTCACACCAGTCATATTAAGCAAATATTTTTGCATTCTTCACGTGTGTAACTTGGGGTGATTTATATGCTACCCTCTATGGATCTTATAATTAATGGTAGAGAATTTTATTGTCAGAGCTTGACCTATTTCACGCTATCAAACATGGAATATTATGATGCATGAGTGTTCTGAGTCGGATAATGTGTGATTTATTGATCAAATATTTATTTATCATCGTCTATTATCCATAAGTGTTTTATTGATCAGATGTTATTCGTTATAATACAAGGAAAATCTCCCAGAAATTGTCTCTTTATTTTTATTTTATTGTTTTTATACATTTTCTTAGTTCTTTATTTTCATAGCACTCGGGTAATATTGTCTCTCACAAGCAAGTTTCTAAGAAATAAAAAGAAAATGACATATCTTGGACCCTAGTTGGTTTAATAGTCGAATGTTGGGACAACTTTAGAAAAGCTCTTTCCAAAATGTAACTCAAAACAAAGAATGAATTAGGCTGAAGATCACAAGATTTAAGTATGGGAAAAGTTGAAAAATTTTAGCGACTACTTCCTACTGGAGAGTTATTTCCCCAAACAAAGGATAGTCCAAATTTAACAAAAATGCTTGAATTTTTCTTAAAATCGAGTCACGTTAGAAAGAAAATCAATCTAGTTGTACAAAAAGGGAGACTCCTTTCACTGATAACACTTGGAAAACTTTCCTGATAAGACCAAGTCAACTGTAATAATAGTGAGTTGACGATCTTTGATACTACTCTTTGAATGCCGGTCAAATGCCCCCTTGCTTTAATATTGTAGGAGAGTTAATAGTCCTCAAGCAGATGATTAGTTGACTCATTAGATACACCACTCATTTTTACTCATATATTTTTTCAACTTGTATTTAGAGAAAAACTTGCACTTGTCTTATAGAGAGAAATAATTTTAGTTTCATATCAACAATTTCATTTTGAAAACACGCACTTGTCTTCATTCGATTCGACAGCTTTCACTTAGCCAAGTCAGGTTCCATTATGCCCCAACTAAGTTCCAGTCGACCATGCCAAGTTATAGTCGGCTTGGCCATATGTTATTATAATTCGTTGTCAATTTAGAATGATTCTTCTAAAGTTTTTCATCTCCCACTTTATACATAGCAATAGAGGGCACACTTGTAGACTCCATCAGGAAAGCTTTAGAAAGTTCAACAAATGATAAATTATGCTAAGCATAACGAATTGGTTGATATGTGGCCATGTGGGTAGTGGTGGCGGGGAAGTGAATTGAATAACTCGTTGATCTCATCATCCTCCCTCTCAACTTCTTGTTCAATGGTATTTGAATGGGAGGACTTCTCGTTTGTTGTATCTGAACGTTTGGCGGTTCAGATTTAGCTAACGAGAAATTCTCCCCTTGGATGTTGAAGGACTTTCCTTCCAATGAGAAGACGTATGCGGAATGCATCGCTGTCAAGAGCTCTTCGTGGGGAAATCATCAATTCTAGACTTATAATGATTAGGGGAAGTAAATCGGGCATGACTGCTTGTCGCGGTCGATAAAATTGTTTGTCAAAAAGATCTCCAAAGTTGTTTATCTCCAAGCTTTCTAAAAAATGTGAGCTGATTCGGAGTTTTTTTAGAATGCATTAGATGATGCCTAGAACATGCATTAGGTGATGCATAGAACATCTTCATTTGAAGAATGAGAGTTTATCTGTGATTTCATAGAATGATCTTTTCACTATTTTCTTAGAAGTCCTAAAAGGCTACATTTGATGCCTTTTATTTTTACTTTGATCTTAGGACATTTATTTACCATTTTATACTATAATAATCTTGGGTTTGCAAGATCACTCTCTTTAAGACACTCAATTTGACAATAAGCATGCAAAATTTAATTATCATTTGACCCCTATAGTTAATATCATGGAGTTTTCTAGTACATTTCAATTACATGAGTTAAACTTATCTAAACTTAGATTTGAGCAATTTTAGTGTCATTAGACACGTCTCATGGTGGTCTTCATTTTAATTTTAAGTTTGCTCAAATAATATTTCAAATTTTCTATGTTCACTTTTTAATGTTTCCAACCGAATATTTAAATTTTTCATGAAAATATTTAAAAAAATATAATGGAGTAAAATTATTAAAGCTCCTTGAAATAATTTCTTTTGTACAAAAAATAATGTCCTCTCCTTCTAAAGCAGCCTCATGACGGGCCAAAAAAAAATTAAATCTCTCTTTTAGGAGAAATTATTACTTCACGTCGTGTATCCAATAACGTGGTGCGATCCATGTCTCAATAGCATATCCAATTTACCAAACATAATATTTTATCATCGTTAAATCACCAACAAGTCAATTTCCAGATAAGCATGAAAGAACTCTAGGCCACTTTCTACTTCCTACCAAGCTACGTGATTTTTTAAATAACTTTTTTTTAAAACATTTAGCTTTTAATTTCAATTTAGTAGTAAGTACAACCAAAAGTAATATTTTGCCACTAAGTTTAGGCGTAATTGTGGACATATCAATTAATGGTCAAGATTTTGGCAAGATTTAGAGTTGAATTTTTGTACATTCTATTTATTTTTGAGAATAGATATAAGTTAATGATAATACTCTTACTTAAAATATCACACTTCACTTTCATAAACAAATGTTCTATTGGTGGCCCCTTTGACATTCCACCCATAAAATTTGTGTTTGAAAAGGCTTTGCGTTGGGCTCTGAGCAATAGTTGCATACGTGTGTAAAAAGCAAGCTTCTTATGGGCTGTGTGGGCTGATATTGTATGTAGTTCAATCTCAATTCTCCCGTTAAAATGGCCAAAAGTAAGAGGCATTAAATAAGATTATCTAAATTTCCAAAACATAAATAGATTATATGGAATTCGCATTGTTAGATAGCCCAATCGCAGCCGGAAAACTATTATATAGGTCATTTTTCTGTCTTTTTGCATTTGAGATTGTTGTCATAATTAAATTTTTTTGTGGTTGGAAGTTATTTTTAAATTAGAACCATTAAATTGGGGCTATAAAAAAATTATTATTTGATCCTTTTAAAAAATATATTTATTATTACTCCGGCCACACTTTTTTAAAAGGTAATTTTGTCCGTCACAACTTTATAACAACTTTTTAAGAATTGTTTTTATTTATTCACTTAATCAAAAGTTCTCTCTCTCTCTCTCTATATATATATATATATATGCAGTGATCTATTCCATTTTAAAAAAATAAAATAATATTTTTTTAATGTAGATATGTAAAGACATAACAATTGGATCTCTTGATGTAAATACCCCTTAAAATTAGGCTTCATGCGTGGAGGAGTCAAACTCATTGTCTTAATAAAATTTCAGCATACACCCGGAGGCATTTCAAAAACCCTCCGCGGCCAACCATAAATTCTTTAGAGCAACTACATTGGTGCAAGTCAAAAGCATTCTCAAATGGGGGGTTAAATCAAAATAATTTTTAAAGTGAATTAATAAGAAAGAGTTATCATAATGAGTAATATCCCCTCAAAAGTGGTCTCATCATGATTTTAACCGTATTACTATTTTATCAATTACATCAACTAAAAACAAAGTGTATACAAGTTTGCAAAGGTCACTCTAGACCATTGTGAACTTACACAAAACTCCCAAACTTCTGTGACCTCACAACTGAATTTCACGTCCGCCATTGCCTTCACTTCCTCTACATTTGACCTGTCAGCCGTTATTTCTTATCAGCCAAGCATTATGCTCATATGGATGAAAAATTATTACGTATGTTCACCGTATGAATCACCATATGGACCATCGTCTTTGCCCTTTACTTCCTTAAGATAGAATTACGTGCGTACAATGCATCTACGGACCGTCGTTCACATGCACACATACCATCATGCATGCTCTCTCCCGCCACGCTCTCTGTTGTGATTTGCTATCTATAGGTGTGTTATATGTGCCTAATATCTTCTTTGGTTCCGAAGCCAATAGAATTTTTTATATTTTTAAATTTCAGCAAAATAAAAGTAAGAAAAAAAATCATATCATTATAAATTATATAAAATAAATTATTTCATTATAACCGAAGTCTCGCATCTAAAACATACAAATAGAGCTTCAATCTATAGTTAGATGTAATTTTTTTAAGAAAATAGTTATCAAATTTAAGAAATTCCATAATTTATATTTATATTTATTTTGAGCGTGATTGATGGAGGCCACCATTTCATCAACCATGCAAGTAGGTTTACAATTCAATTTTTTCAGGGCACACCAACAATTAATTAAGATGTTAATACCGAGAAGCATTCGTTACTAAAAATTTTAATGATATTAAATATAGAGAGTTTTTTTAGGCCTTCACGCAATGAATGAAAGGTCACAAATTCAACACAAGACTGTAGAAAAAGTTTGTCGTTCGTAGATAACTCTTGTTTGACTTGTTAAATATCTCGTGTTTGATTTATTCATTAAGCAAATGAGGTGAACAAGAACAATTTTCTTGAGCTCGATTTTAAATACGAACAACAATTTGTTCGTTCATGTATAGCTCATTTTTGGCTTGAAATAAATAAATAATATTTATTTATACTAATTTTTATTCTATATTTTAAAAAAAATGCTATATTTGTTATTTTTTAAAAATTATTTGGGTGATATAATTATAAAAAAGTATATTTTTTATGTGTTAAATATGTAAATACATAAAATTTGGTTGATAGATATGTAAGATCTCGTAAAACCCTTCCCACCCCTAATTTTAGGTGTTAAGGTTTGTATGTGCATAAGATTTGGATGTTATGATATAAATTCTCCTAAAAATCTGCCCATAGTCTTTTGTACCCTTTTTTGGCGAAAAATGAGGGCTTAGCCCAAATTTATTAAATAAAAAAAAATATAACAAACACAACAAAAGAATATATGTACAATAAAACAAAGTATAAACCGAGTGAATAAAGAACAAACGGGAACAAAAGAAAGAAAAACTGCAACAAAACTATAAAGAACTTCTTCTGATCACTTAACATCATAAATCCGAGTAGCTCCAACTAGATAACCACATCAACCTAATCAGAATAACAACAGAGTGAGATAAGAAGTAAGAAGATCATCCCATACATACGTAAGAGCTTGCAAGACAAAAAGAAACAACAACAAAACCATCTCTAAAATATAACAAAAAGCTAATAAACTACAAATATTATCAGTAATCAACAAAAGTAGCAACACTAAAGATATAAAGGAGGCAAAAAAATAAATATATAAGCCCAGAGCATTATAAAGCAACTCCGACCTAAGACTAAGGAAACAAAATCTTACTATAAAACCTTATAATAAATAGTTGAAACTAAATTTCCATCTAGATTAATTGCAAGGAATATAGCAAAATAAAATCTCCAAAGAATGTCAAAGCCACCAAGTAAGAATGGATACATCATAACATAACCTACAAACATAGCCAAAAAAGGTATTGATCAAGATAAGTAAATGGAATATTAGAAAAATATCAAACACCAAACAAAATAGTCACAACAGAAGAATCACAAGAAGAAAACCACAAAATCAAATAGTTTCAACAGAACAACCACAACATCAACATCTCCAAAAAATCAATAGAGAGCATAAAACAACAATACAAATTTCTTCAATTGAAGAATAACAACAAAACAAAGACTCAACAACAAAACAATCCCAAAACACAACAAGAAATAAAAGGCTATAGATATCACAAGCCAATAAGAAAAACCTAGAAAAATATAATGAAAATGAGACCAACAAACCCAAAACATTACAAAGCAATTTCAACCTAAAAACTAAGGAAATGAAATTCAATAGAAACCTTACAATAAATGGAGGATCTACGACCGAACCTCGGGCCGCTCCCTCTGAAGAACAGACTAACACCGTGAACGGTCCGGTCTGCTCCATAGATCCGAGAGAAGGCAGCCGCCGCTCTGCTCGCTTCTGTTGAGAGTCAATAGCGGGCAAACGGTAGGGTGACTGGTGCCCCTACGAAGCGATTAATGGCAGAAGTCCTACGAACTCAGCCTGCGACTGGCCCCCACAACGAGGGAAAAATCCACAACGTCTTTTGAAGACCCACCATCTTCGTGACCCTCAGACCTGACTTACTCATCTGTAAGGGAATAACATAAAAAAATTGTTAAAAACAACCAACGACCAAAGAAAGCTTTATGTGCCCATAAATCTATCTATTGAAGAAAGGGCTTTCACAAGCTTTTCTCTCTCTCGAGATGAGGTTCTCTGCCTCATGGTAGTGGTTGCTGAGGAGAGGCGATGATCGCCGCACCCTTCAGCTCCATTCAGCTCTCCTCAGCACATGCCGCAAGTATGAATTGTTGGACCTCGATAATCGTGTTCACATCGGGCTCAAAATCCAGAGTTTTCTTACAAAGCTTTTTGGTGATCGATCCTCAATGCCACTAGAAGTGTTGACTATATTGATTGGTTCAAGTTCGAGCCTCGACCGTTTTTGTTTCTTCACAGTCTTCCCCTTCTTTACCGAGTCTTGGCCCGGAAGCCCACCTTGGCCAGAATTCTGGGATCCACGTTGATTCGACTAATACCGTCAACTATGATGTACCTTGGCTATATGGAAAAAAAACTGGCAGCTAAGGATGCAACGACAAGTCTATGACTTTATTTATAAAGGACACTAGACGCAAAACCCAAATGGAAGTAAATTGTTCGGTCAATTCATGATTTTGATGTCATTGATTATTTAATAACTTCAGTGTCTTTATTATAGTTGCCACTAACAAGAAGCAGGAAAACTAAGAGAACTAATATGTACAAACTAATATTATCGGCACAAATCTTATAACAATCAAACGAATAAAGTTGATGACACAACAATCGAGACATTAAATTCAAGAGGCATGATCCAAATCAATTGTTAGAAAAATCACACTGAATGATCAAGTCCACCCTAAGCAAATCTAGTCGGTGAGTCTATCTACTGTCCCAAGCTCCAATGCTCATTGAAGGTCGACTGAATGCAACCGATAGATCGATCACTCATACCTTGACATAAATGACTTCAACAAGGCCTAATGCTTTGGTCGACCGAAGCAGAACATGTCGACCGACTGATTACTAGCATATCTGAATTTAAAGTATAATATAAATTAGTATTATATTAACGCATTGATTGCATTAAAGACGGTTTCCATAATCGCTCACTACTTTATGTAATTGTACAAGAAGACCTCCTCTAAATAGGAGATTCAATAATGAATGAAGCGATCTCAAGACTGAGAACTTTTTTCCTGGCCTCTCTACTAAGAATATCTTAACGTCTTTCTTCTCTCTCTCTACTTCTCCTTCTCTCGGCTTTGACTCCCGATGCGTCTATTTCCAAAGGACAATTTTAGATTCAACATTTAAACATTTTCATAGCAAGTAAATTTGAAAAAAAAAACCTTAGTTAAGGAGAGAAACTCAACCAAGCCTCTCAATTTCCATTTCTCACAGATAGATTGAAGAAGATTATCATACAAAAGTTTCCTACCCAAAGCATAATCACCTAAAGCAAGATCCCATTATTTGGATCCAATATCAACTACTTCATCTGAGAAAATAACATTTTCATTAATGCAAAGAAAATAAGATAAACTAAAAGCAGTTGAAGAAATAATCTCTTCCAGTTTAAGGTTGGCTAATAACCAGAAATGATTCAAGGAGGAGGAGAAGAAGGCAAAGGAAGGAATGAAGACTCCATAAAAAAATCGGGCAAAGCCCCAAAAACTAAAAGAAAATCAGAAGAATACAACAAAGAGAAAATAACAAAGAGATTTTCCAAAAGGGGAAAGAAAGAGAGATTAACGTGAAGACACAGAGGAACCTTAGCCGCCTGAAGAAACCTTAAAAGGTTTCAAGAATTGCCATAAGGAGACATTCTAAATCTTTTCATTATCAATTCCTCTAGTGCGCCTACAACCCTCCATTTGTAGCTTAGATATTATATATGTAATACGCCTTCCTGAAAAAAAAAAAAAATCCTACTCTGTCCCACACCACTAATATGAAAGTTATTGGTAAAGTTTAAATGCATAAAAGAGGATGAAAAATGCAAAATTTATGTGCTTCACATGTGACAAACAATGTGCTCATGGCTTGATAAATAATTAAATGATTAAACAAGTAAAAAAACGAGTTAATTTGAACAAAAAGAGCTTAAAAGAAGGCGAACAAAAACATGTTATTCATGAGCCATCTCAAATATTACCCGAACATGAATAATAAAAAAATTAAATAAGCGAAACACGAACAAGACATATCTCTCAATCAAAAAGCTACGTTCACCCACAAATATAGCAAGTTGCCTCAACTACTTAGCCAACCCTGGCAGCTCATAAATGGAATAGGTTTGAACTTTAGCATTGCAATGATTGACATTAATATTGCATTAACATTTGCAATAAGTTGATTTGGAGCAAAACACATACTAATACACATTTTACTTTCTATTGTAATCACACAGACAAAAAATTACGTGTTTTTTCCACAAGTCAAATCTTTTATATATTTTAAAATAATATCTATACTTTTCTTTACTCGATTCCTTTGTTTCAATCACACAAAATGT
Source organism: Phalaenopsis aphrodite (assembly GCA_003013225.1). NCBI lineage: Eukaryota > Viridiplantae > Streptophyta > Magnoliopsida > Asparagales > Orchidaceae > Phalaenopsis > Phalaenopsis aphrodite. The sequence continues at coordinate 399,498 of NEWO01000114.1, forward strand.
TTTAACGTTCAAATAGAATGTCAAGGCAGCTTTGAAAATTTTATAAGATATTGTTATTTTTGTTTTCTAAATTGTAAACATCATGATTTCCAGCGTAACTTTCATATCTGCCCTCTAAACTTCAATTTTTATGTACGTCATTTTACTTATATACTTCACATTTTAAAAGTTAAAAAATGATTATTCTTTATGCGGGAAAAATATTACATCAGAAATCCAAACGTAGAGCTACGTTCGGATTGCAATAGTTAGAAATATCCCGTTGTGTTACAGAAATATTTCATCTGTGTTATTTGTAAAAATTAAAGTGTTATTCGAGTATTATATGATGTTATTTGATTATTTTGCAGTGTTATTAGAATATTCCCTCACGTTATTTGATTTGGGGATGTGTTATTCGACATATTCCCCTTGTTATTTCAATTGCCACTATGTTATTGGAATAACACAACCCCACTTCAAGTAACATTAACACTTCAGCTCCAAATCAACTAACGTGGGGGAATATTCTAATAACACCGCAAAATAATCGAATAACACCATATAAAACTCGAATAACACTTCATTTTTTTACAAATAACGTAGATGAAATATTCTTGTAACACAACGAGATATTCCTACGATTACGGGATCTGAAACTAGCTCTACGTCAGGAATCATGATGTAATATTTTTCCCTTTATGCAAAATGGAAGAGGTTTAAATATAAAAAATATAATGTATGTGTTAGATGTGTAAATACATAATTTCTTAACTAATAAAGCCGTAAAAGAAATGAGCTTATCTGCAGCGATAATTTTTTAGTTAATTACAATAGGGACAAACAATTACAAAAAGCATATTTTGTAGAAGATATTTCAATATCTGCTCCAACAAATTCTGATTGCAAACATTTTCATTGTAAGCCACCAGACTATACCAACCATGTCTTATGCAATTCAACAAGGCAAATGTCATAGAGGGTGCTCAAATTCTTACCTAATATGGATTGCTTCTTAGAAAAATGAATTATTGAGAATACATTATAAATTTTTCATGTATGTATATATCTTAACATCTAAAGTTATATAAATGATTGTGAGTATGATTATATAACTGCCAAACGTTGATATATGTCATTTTCCGTTGCAAAAAAATAATGAAAATTAATATAGAGAAAGCAATCAAACAGAATTATGGTGATGTTCTGGGAAAAAAAAATTAGAATAAATTGATCATAACGAGTTAGCACGCGCTACAAATTATCTATTCGGTTGAGAGATTAAAAGTAAAGACGGGGAGGTGACTAAAATTAAAAAACTAAGAGATGCAAAATATTTAAGGTTAAAATTCATTTTTTTT
>NEWO01000114.1:411266-426925 GCA_003013225.1 Phalaenopsis aphrodite
TAACAACGAAATACTAATAATATTAAAAATGAAGCAATATATTGATAAAATTGTATTATCTTTTATGATGTACCATAAAAAATTTGATATGGTAAATCCAATATTTAGAGTCATTAGCTTTGTAGATTAATTTTTACCTTAATATGCACATTTTGTGGGGTTATACTTTAAATAATATGTTCTTACACACATCGACTTTATCATTACATTAACAAAACTAATTGTTAGTTTCTAATCCAACAGGTTTAATATAACAAATAACAAATAAATATTTAATAATAATAAAAGAATACCACCACTTTCATCAATTAAAATATAGACATAAGACGCCATTTGAAATAATTTAATAATTTGTATTAGTATTAGCACATTGTCATTGTTAATTTAGAACGACCAGTTATCATTATTTTTATTCTAATAATAAAAAAAAATATTATGTGCAGAATTCAGATGCATGTGAAGTACATGCAAAAAAGTGTTGTGCAACAGTGTACAACACACAAAAATCACATGCATGCAAACTCCATACGTAATATTATCTCGAAGAAAACAAAATATGTGAAGTCTTTAATTCATTCTTTCATTCACACACTCTCCTTGTCATTATAATACAAAAGGCTACTCCAAAAGTAGCATTTTTTTTTAATTATTTGATATATTTTTTTTTCAAAATGTTATTTTTCACTGTTAAAGATTTATTTACCTACTTCTTTTTTGTTATTTTTAAGAAAATTATGTAATGGAAGCTAACTTTTCTTGAAAAAAAATAAGGAACATTTACTAGCATATCACATAATCCTAACGCATTTAGTTATCCAACATTAAATGTTAATTTTCATATTTATAACATTTAATTTTTTTGTATCACATCAAATTATCACTATTTTTAAGAAAATGAAACACAATCTTTTTAAGCATAGGTTTATTTACATAGATATAAAATACAACTTATGTATTAGATATGTAGATTTATAAAAAATTGTGATAAATTGTGTTTAAAAGTCCAATTCAAAATTGTTTCCGAATTATCCCTGCTCAAAACTACTTGGCCAGACTTAAATATTAAACGTGTCTAAGCCCAACCCGACTTCAACTCAAATGACCCCATCCTAACTCGTATAACCCGTTTAATATATTCATAGTAATCATTTGAATTAAATTGAAGCCATTTTTTACTCAAATTTAGGTCAAAATTAAGTTATTTTGTAGTCGTTGAGTTAGATTCGGATTAGTTGAACAAATTTAAGTTCGTGATTTAATCTGAACTAGACAAAAAATAAAAGTGTTGACAATTGGACAAGGGTTGATTTGTGTTTGGCCCACTTTTATATTCTACTCGCAATCAATTATTATTTTTAGGGCATTTAGACACATAATTCTTATGTATTTATATATCTCATAACAAAATTTTCATATTTATAGTCATAACATTTAAATCTTTAATATTACATAAAAATAATATTATTATAACTTTTTAAAAATGAAATAAACATTTTTATTCAATAAATACATAAGAATTGTGCTATGTATGCAAAATTTACATTTTTTTTTCACAACCACAATTTTATGATGGGAAATTTACATACAAAGCACAAAATTCTTGTGTATTTACATATCTGACGCTCAAACTTTCAAATTTACATATATAGCAGTTTGGTATATTAAACTTATGCATCAGAAGGTGAATTTCAATTTCAAAAAGTGATAATAGTGTCATTTTCTATTTTATTTCAGTATTTGAGAGCTATGTGTATAAATATGAAAGTTTTGAGGTGAGAAATGCAAATACATAAGAATTGTGTGCTATGTATGTAAATTAACCCTTTTGAACGGAGCAATTATCCGTTGTACTTCCCAGTACGCTGCCTAGCAAATCTTCTTCCATCGCTCCTCCGCCTGGTTCCTGCGCCATAATTCAGGTTCGATTTATTGCGCTGCCGGTTCGCTCCCGCCGACGGCGAACTCTGGTGCCGACGCGACCTTTCCTTACCCCGCACGGGCTCCTACATTGCTCTGCCACCCACAGCGAACATCGACTGGCTTCCTCCTTTTCACCGTTCGCCTCCCACCAGATCTCATTTCTTGCTTGTCTTCGATAGCCCAGCCCTAGCCTTCTCTGCTCCTTGCCCCGCTTTTTTTCTTGTTCGGTGCTTGCTTGAGAAGCTTGTTTGGTTGCGTCGCTGCTCCGGGGTTTTCTAATAGCGTCGGATTTGATCTTACATGGTTCCCGATCCACCTCTATCTACTCCGGTTCTCATCAGAGCTGAATCCACGATTAAGAGATTGTTTTTGGAAGTTTTATGGATTCAATTTCGCTCGGTATCAACCCTCTATTCTTTGACGCTATTCCGGCTGTTCATCTTTCTGACGAGGAGGTAATATCCCTAGCTAAACTCTGTATTCCTGTTTATGGAGATTTGCAAATTTTTTTTTCTCTTGCCTTTAAGTACTCCATTCTGTTCTGTATTGACAATTTGTATGCTTAACGTGCTCTTATCTGTCTTGGCTCTCGCTTTTGTCCGCGAGTTGACTGTGCAATGATTTATCTATGAGCTTTCTTAGATGATTACGTTAAGTAAAGAGTCAAGTATTGAACATGTTTAGATTGCTCTTCTTCTGCTCAGAGCTAATGAATTATGATTTGGTAATGTCTATTGCTTCTTCCTTTAGTGCTCTTGCAGAGTTGGCAATGTGATTGCTATTTCTCTCCAAGCTTTGATCAAAATGAATGTCACCGAAATGATAGCTATTGAGATTGGATTGGTTCTGCTTAATCCTTATGACTAACTAGTGGCTCTTCTTATTTCAATCTTCATTCAGTTTGAAAAAGAAGTTAGAACCCTCCCCTGCGAGCATTTTTTGTTTCTTCAATAGTTGAGGATTCTTTTTGGGACTAGTCTCTTTGTGGTTTTTCCATTAAGAGATTTTTATGTTTTGTGGGAGACCAAGTCTTGGTTGCTCCTCAAGCTGTGCTGGATGTTATCTCAATGGTAAGCATACTGCCCCTCTTAATGTCCACAACTTTGTGACGTTGATCGAGTTAGAGATTCTTGTGAGGATGGGTCTCCTTTCAAAGCTTTTATTTCATTTCTCAATCCAATTATCTTCTTGGTGTAAAAATATAGCTTACATAAAACTTTTGGAAAGGACATTGGACCCTTTTTATCAAAATATACTAAGTCGAAGCTTTCATGGAAATGTCAAGGCCACCTTTTTTGTTAAACCTTGAAAATAGTTGAATGATCTTGTTGCTGCTTGGAACAAAGGGCTCAAATATAATAGGGCCAAACATGAGCTAATGAATTATTGCTCGTTTGTAGTCCCATGACAAGTATCGTCGATGATGTAGTTGATTGAGTAGAGAATATCATTACGGGTGTATATTTGGATTGATGTTTGCGAACATTTTGTAGTTGTTTCCTTAAATAGCTCTTGCTTGACGCAACTTGTATGGATCTTTATTCAAGTAACAAGCAAAGCATGACCATAATATTTAAGTTTGATTTCTTGATGAATCAAACATAAATAAAGCTTTGTTCGTTTGTGTTTGAATTGTTAAAAACTCATCAAGATATATATTATGAAATATTTAATATGCTTACACATTTTGATGAAAATAATGCAAAAATTAAAACATGGTGCATTTTTTGTCCATATGATGAGACGTTGAATTTGATTCTCTTACATACTGTTTTCAAAATACTAGTTAATCCTCTTTTAATCGTCTGTTTATATGACTAAGTTGAAAACTAATGAAGTAAACATAAATAGGAAGTATCAAATATTAATGGTCACAAAAAGTAAAATAAATAGTTAACTAGAATCAAATGGAATTTTGTTCGTTAATGTCTGGCATGTTTACACCCTGAGATATTATTGCAAAGCTCTTTGGCCGTTAAATAAACTTGATGAAGAAAATATCAAACTATTAGATTATTTGAAATAATTCTGAAAATAATTGCAGGTTAGGTTTAGATCTATTAAAAAATGATGAGGATAGGTTGCGTGCTTGGCATCAAAATGCCCGTCTTTTTGAGAGAATTCAGCCTTTGAATGGATTATGAATTGGAGTTCTATAGGAGTCAGTGATTTTAGGAAGCTTCCAAGATCATATATGGTTTGCTAAAAAAGGCAATAATGGGATCCTTTTTTTTTTTAATATTTGATTCCTCGAGAGCTAGATAGCATGAATCAACCACTTATATAAGTTGTATGAACTTTGGCGAGTTAAAAAATAATTGAATGAATTGAGTCCAGTCTATGTAACTTGAAGCCAGATTTAAGTTGCTCACAAAGAGATATTGTCTAAGGGGAGCTTGAATGGTGATGCAGAGATTATTCAAGTTTCATAGTTATTATTTCTTGTTAGATGTCAAAAAAGTAATTTTCTTGCCAAAAATATTGTTAGGGTAACTTTAGCACCACTTTTGTTGGGAAACTTTAGCACCACTTTCGTTCTTTTGTACTTTGAAAGTAAATTTTTTCCTCAAAATCTTTTAACATTTGTTCTTCTTGTTCTCCCCTCTTCTTTACCTCCTTGAAGGCAATAGTATGCTGCTACCATCAATAAGGGCAATGACAATGAGCATCGATGACAATATCACAAACTTGGCAATTTATTAGATCAACAACTTGCCAACTTCCCCACAATCATCGACCATGAATACTCCTATTTCCAACTTCTCCTTACCTTTAAAAGCAGGACTGAGGCAATAAAAGTTGGCGAAAGGTCACTTGCTCGGATCTATTAAGAAATATATTGATCTTGTCTTACACTACCTCCTTCCTTCTCAACATCATTGAGCCCGCCAATTTCAATGTATATAAACTTCCAAAAAAGTCATCGATCTTTTTGCCATCATCTTCACGCTCCACCCCATGATATGCAACACCACCCCATGACAGCCAAGAATGTCTTTCAGTTCTCTTTATATCTTGGATGGAAAAGATAACTAGAACCCTTTGATCAAATATACATGAGTTATCTTTATATTTTTAAATCAGATATGAGTTATATGCTCATTATGATAAACTAATACAGAAAGTATAATTTACCTTTTTTAGAAAAAAATTAAACTGACCAAAATATCCTTTCACTGGAGTTGCCCAATTGAAAAAAATATGAACCACTCAATAATAGATTGTTGATTGGGAACTGAATTGGGTAAAATTTTTAGCTTGTAAAAGTTCTTATGGCTTTAAAGTCTACTAATTTAGTTATTGGATCCCAGTCATTGGCCCATTAACTCTAGGAAAAAGAAAATTTGCATAGTATGGATCAAAGGTGGTTAAAATTGAGTTAGAGGCATTAATAATCAAACTCATTTTCGACCCAAAAAGTTAATCATTTTAGAGGGTCAATTATCTAATATTTCTTCATTAGTATATTTATGAAGTATATAATACATGACTAAACCCAATATTGATAGATTAATTCATGATACAATAGGAGACAACCATGATGATACAATAAAGTACATTTCCTCTACATCCACAAGTAAGATGGCAAAGTTAAACTTACATGAAATTATGTAATCTGAACAATTTTAAAAGGATAAGCTTGAGTGCAGAGTTTGATAAGTCTGAAACGCTGTGATGTCGTTGAAGTTCATTGAAGATCATGCAGTTCAGTGGTTGCTAATATTAGCAAAACCTGGGAAGTGGAATAACTGGAAGGCCTTTGTCCATATGAAGAGTGAACATGGTTTTGTATCTAGCAATCATTGACTCATTTTTGAGTTTGAATTTGAAGAAATGGAGGAGAGTTGCAGCCAATATCTTCATCTGTCTGTATGCAAAATCCTTGCCTAAACAGATTCGAGGACCAGCCTGAAAATAATCAATATAGCATCAGAAATATACAGTGCCAAAAGTGAAAGATCAGGATGATTTATTTTCTGAGTTTTTGATATTTAATTAGACATAAGCATAAATATTTATTGCTTTTAATATTTTAAGTCTCCTTGAATTGAGATCACTGGAAATTTGAAAACTAAAAGGTAGCTTATTTAGTGACAAATATGTCATGTTGCACCATCCAAGGTCTTAGAAAGTTTTGATGTATTGGCTCTAAGAGAGAGAGAGAGAGAGATAGAGCTTAATAATCTCATCGTAACTGTTTATTACACCCAATCCCTTCGCATCAACACTTTAAAACTTTTTTTAGGCTATTAGCTCCAATGTAAGAAGTATTTTGGAAGCAAGGCAATTTCTGAATGTTATGTTTAATTTCAGATAATGGCTTAATTTTCCTTGGGGAAGCAAATATGAAAGAAAAGGAGTTATAAAGATTTTTTTGAATGTAAGATTTTGGCTAGATGTTACTAGGGGTGTAACTAATTCAAGCTGACTTATGAGCCGTCTCAAACTTGGCTCCATAAGTGGCTAGTGAGTTGAGCTCTATGAGCTAAGAAGTCAAGCTCAAGTCAGCCCCTACTCTAGTCGTTAACTCGGGATTTGGCTGATTTAAAAAAATATTAATATAAAATATACTCAAAATATATTAAAAATCAAGTCTTTATTTATAAATTATTAAAAAATAAAATGATATTTATATATTTTATATATGTTAACTTTTGAGGTTAGAGCTCCGTACGCTCATTAATAAGAAAGAAGTGCATAAATAAACATTACAAGACCCACATAAAAGGAAAAAATTAAATTCAGAAATACATAAATATGGAAATAGATGAAAATAATGAAAGCAAATAAAGCCTAATAATTGCTACAACATTAATCAGACTAAAAATTATAATAATTGGGCTAATAATTCTAATATTCTCACTCAAGTTCAAGTATATATGTCTATCATTTTCAACTTAGATTTGAAGTTGTCAAACAACGGGCGAAGCAGTTTTTTGTATAGATATCAGTTAATTGGCTATTGGATTAAACAAATAGAATACAAATTTCCTCTGAATCAAGCTTTTCCTTAATGAAATGTCTTTCAATCTCTACATGCTTGGTGCGATCATGCTTGATCGGATTATAGGTGATACTAATGACAACTTTATTATCACAGAACAACTAGAGAAGCAGAGGCTGGCAGACGTAATTCACGGAGCATGTTGAGTAACTAGAGAACTTCATAGATACCCAAGGACATGGAGCGAAACTTGGTTTCATCATTGTTCCAGGCCATAAACGACTGTTTTTTGCTTTTCCACGTGGCAAGACGAGCAATCTCTTGAGGTTGATCGTTAATCATGGACGAATTCAACCAAATTTATATTCTTATAAATAACAATAGAACGAGAGATGTGACGTGAAAAAAATAAACCTAAGCTCGGTGCCCTTGTAAGTAGTGAAGGATCCTGTGAACAACTCTGAGATGGTGCTCATAGGGATCATACATTAATTGACTCACAATACCTACTGCGTGACAAATGTCGGCGCAAGTATGAGTGAGGTAAATGAGCTTCCCCACCAGACGGTAGTCAGTCTTGTTCACCTGAACCCCATTGGGAACATTAGCTAATTTGTCATTTGGTTCCATTGAAACCGCAACTTGTTTGCATAGGAGAATGTTATTCCCTGTCAAAAGATCAAACACATATTTNTAGATACCCAAGGACATGGAGCGAAACTTGGTTTCATCATTGTTCCAGGCCATAAACGACTGTTTTTTGCTTTTCCACGTGACAAGATATCCCCACATGAACGAGCAATCTCTTGAGGTTGATCGTTGATCATGGACGAATTCGACCAAATTTATATTCTTATAAATAACAATAGAACGAGAGGTGTGACGTGAAAAAAATAAACCTGAGCTCGGTGCCCTTGTAAGTAGTGAAAGATCCTGTGACAACTCTGAGATGGTGCTCATAGAGATCATGCATTAATTGACTCACAATGCCTACTGCGTGACAAATGTCGGCGCAAGTATGAGTAAGGTAAATGAGCTTCTCCACCAGACGGTAGTCAGTCTTGTTCATCGGAACCCCAATGGGAACGTTAGCTAATTTGTCATTTGGTTCCATTGAAACTGCCACTTGTTTGCATAGGAGAATGTTATTCCCTGTCAAAAGATCAAACACATATTTGCGCTTGGGCAGACAAATGTCTTGACATGACTGAGTAACTTCCATGTCTAAGAAGTACCAGAGCAATCTTAAGTCTTTTATTTCAAATGAAGTAGCGACAATGCCTTTCAGAGACTCTAATGCTGGTAGATTATTACATGTGAGCATAATATCGTCGACATAGACGATAAGGATTATAATGTTGCCACTGAAGGAATGCCAAATGAAGACAGTATGATCAAATTGAGCATGAGAAAAACCATGACTCATTGCCACCATTATGAACTTGCCGAACCAAACCCTTGAGGATTGCTTTAGTCCGCAGAGAGGCTTCCACAGTTTACACACTCGACCCAGGGAGAAAATAGAGTCAAACCCTGGAGGGATGCACATGTACACCTCTTTTTTGAGGTTCCCATTTAGAAAAACATTCTTGACATCAAGCTGGAGCAAGGGCCAACCCAAATTCACAAAAAGAGAAAGTAAAACCCGAATAGTGTTCAATTTAGCAGCTGGAGCAAATGTCTCCTCATAATCATCTTTGTTTATTTGTGAGTATTCTTTGGCGACCAATTGTGTCTTATTGCATTCAAAGAAGCCATTAGTGTTAAACTTGATACTAAAAATCCAGTTGCGCCCTATTGTTTTCGTACTTAGAGGAAGATTCACAATATCCCATGTATGATTTCGTTGAAGGGTGTTCATCTCATCTATTACTGCAGCTTTCCAGGAGGGTCAGCTAATGCTGCTTCAGTAGTAGATGTAAGATGATGATTCGTCAGAGCAATAGCAAATGCTTTGTAGGTCGGCAGATTACTGTGGAAAGAGAGATTTTTCTATGGAATAAAGAAAGCTTGCCTGATTACATACGACGTCATTTGGAGTGGGGTTACTTTTAGGGATGTCGCTTGGAGTGGATTCCAGGTTCTATAAGGCAGCAACGGGCTTTGGAGTAGGAACATTAGGATGAGTGCATTGATTATATACACGAAAGATTGGCGGAGGTCGACTGGGAGGTGGTGGATGCAGAGAGACAGATAGATCCTTGTGTATTGTAGTTGAAGAAATATCTACAGAGGTCGGATAAAGAATAATATTCAAGAAATCAAGATCTCCCTCACTTGAAGCAGTGACCGAGAATTAGGGAACATTATCAAAGAATGAGACATCAACACTCACATATAGTTTATTTGTGGTAGGATCAAGACACCGATAGTCTTTTTGAATGACATAATATCCAGGGGAAGACACATTTTATGGATCTGGGATTGAGCTTACTACGATTCAGAGCAGTGTTCGAACAAAGGCCGTGCACCAAAGAACAAAGGTCGTGCACCAAAAAATTTTGGTTAAGATTGGTGATTAACCAATTGGTAGGGAAACATGACATCAAAATGGCTAAAGGGGTCATGAAGTTATGACTTTTTGTCCGGACTATTGATAAGAAAGATGACAGTAAGTACAACATCATTCTTTTCGGGAAATTAGATTGAAACATAATTGGGTGAGCCACTTTGAGAATGTGTTAGTTTTTTCTCTCGGCTATCTCATTTTATTGAGTGTTCGTACATGAGCTATGATAGATGATGCTCTTACTTACTAAGAATTCACCTAAAATAGAGTTAAAGAATTCACGTTCATTGTCAGTTCGAATGACCTGAATTGACGTTTTGAATTTGGTCAGGATGAAGGAATGAAAGTTTTTAAAGGTAAAAACAATTTCAGATCTTTTAAGATATAGACTCACGTAATTCGAGTGTGATCATCAATTAAGGTGAATAACCATGATTTATTAGTGTAGCTAGGTGTGTGAGGGGGTCCCACAAATCACTGTGAATAAATGTAAAAGGAGCAGAAAGCGTGGAAGGGTGGTATGAATATGGAACTCAATGTTATTTAGCTAATTGACAAATCTCACATTTGAAATTAGAAAAAAAATTTATTAGTAAACATTGACGGATATAAATATTTTAGATATTAAAAATTGGGATGAACCAAACGAAAACACAACAACATAATAGAATATTCAGTGGATTAAGAAAGACTTCAACAATTGGGAAAAGTATCATCGTTCTTCGTTCCTTTCTCTTAAAAGTAGTGCCTAGCTACTTACCTAGCATTTCAATTATCCTCCCCGAACGATGATCATGAAAGACACAAACATCAAGAAAAAAATGAGCAACAAAATTCATATTATGTGTCAGCATACTAACAGTACATATGAATGGATAATATGTCGAGAACATGCAACACAGATTCCAGAGTTAGGTCGGTTGTTAATACAACTAATCATTTAACAACAATAGATTTACATTAGCCGTCAACAATTTTAACTGTTTCTTTCTTTGAGCAAGGATAATATGTCGAGAAAACTTGAGAGCATCTAATTATGTAATCCATGACACCTAATCCATCGACTGAAAGAGATAAAAAAAGTGAGAGCCATAGGAATGATACCTTGACTAATGTGGGAGGTCGGTGGATCGGAAGAGAATTGACTGGATCCAAGTTGCTTAATTAATTGTTCCATCTAGAGTTTTTCGAGTCGTGGTTGGTTGACTTGAAGTAAATTCAGATGTCGTAGTGAGACCTTTAACAGAGGAAGAGTTGGCTGACGATTTGTGTGTTGGTTTCCATGGAGTTTCCAACATTTTTCTCGAGTATGGTTGGGTTTCTGATTGTAATCACAAGTGGAGCTGGTGACTTGAGATGACATGGATGAGTGTTGAGTACTATTAGTTACCAAGGCCAATGTCTTGACTGAAATGGAAGTGCCGAGCATGACAAGTTTCTGGTTTTTTTCGTGTCGAATTTCTGTGAAACCAGCATGAGTGGAAGGAAAGGATCTCAACCAAGGATACGGTCGCAGATTTCATCAAGGTCTTTGTTATGGCTTGCCAAAAATTGAAACATGTGTTCTTTTTCTACAATATTCTGAAAGGGGGAAATGTCTGTCGGAGATTCTCACGTGTAGTCATAGTAGAGATTGCATTCCATCCATATGAACACTAAATCATTGTAGTACTGGGTCATAGTTCTCAATCTCTATTTCGCCTCGCAGATCTTCTTGGAAACCTCATAAAGTTGGTTGGAGTTCTCTACATCTGAGTAAGTATATCCCAAACTGCAGTCTAGAGGGTACGGGTAAAAAGAAGAAACATATACGAATGGCTAGTCGTAGTCTCTACGGAGTTAATTAGCCACGACATGACCAGAAAATTCTCCACTTCTCACATTTCATACGTTGGGTCACTTTTAGGTGGTTCAAGTATCATTCCGGTGCGGTAACCAAATTTCTCGCATCCTTTGACAAACAAAGACACGACGTGAGACCATTTGAGAAAATTAGATCTATTCAGTTTATGGGTGGTGATGAAAAAGTTCATGTAGTTTTCCGGTCCTCCGGTTTGTAGAGGTATTGAGATTGATGTCGACCTTCCGATAGACACAAGTACACCGTTGAGAGAAGACTTAGTGGTGGAAGAGTCCACCATGATCCCAACCGGGTCAAATGTATTGTTGGGGTGTTGAGACATGGGAAGATCCCTGATCGAGGATAGGAGAAGAGAAACTGGTGGTTGGACACATCCTTGATGGCACCAGGCGAGAAGAAAAAGCCCGCTGGAGGGAGCTAAGACTGACGGAAAGGAGTTCTAGCGACTGGAAATAGCCGCTAGTTGGGATAAAGAAGTTTCATCGACTGATTGACCAAAAGAGAAGAACTGTCGTTGCCTCTCTGCAGAAGATAGCACCATACGGGAAGAGCCAGACTGGAAATAGTCATTAGTTCTAAACAAGCGCCGAGTATGGCACAGGAAAGGCGAACCAAGGTTGGTGATAGAAACCCTGGCGCTGAGTATGCCGTTGAAAGGGCAAACCATGAAGAAATATGGTAGGCGGCAGAAATTTTGCAGGGAAGGATCTGCAGGTGTCGGTCGCTAGTGTGGGGGCTCTAAGGTTAGAACCATGTCTCTGTTATCATGTTTTCTTTTGAGGCTAGGGCTCCATGCATTCATTGATAAGAAAGAGCATGCATTCATTGATAAGAAAGAGCATGCATTCATTGATAAGAAAGAGGTGTATAAATATACATTACAAAACCCAAATAAAAGGAAAGACTTAAATTCAGAAATACATAAATATGGAAACACATGAAAATAAATAAAGCAAATAAATCCTAATAATTACTGCAACATTAATTAGGCTAATAATTCTAATAAATTCAAATGATTTTTTATTTTTAATCTCTTAATTACTCATTCAATTTGTCATTTTATTAATTTTATTATAACACTAGCTTGAATTAATATTGTTTTCTCTTTTTCATATTAAATTAGTAGGCTCATGACATAATGCAAACTCATAAAATTAAGTTCAAGTTCGAGCTCAAGCTCGAACTCGATTAATAGTCAAGCTCAAGCTTAGCCAAGTACAACTCGAGTTTGACTCGACTTGTTTTCATCTCTAAATGCTAGTAGTACAATAATAATAACAAACAAATTTATTTAATTTTTTTGTAAATACCGAGAAAAAGTTAACTGTGCTTCATTTATAATGCAATAAATAAGACTAAGGAGTTGGCAACACGACTTAGGAGAGGAGAAGTCCAACTATAGGAAGCTTTGAAAATAATTGATTTGAAGTAGGAACTTCAGCTTCATCATCATTTGTATTGTCGACCGTTTTAATTTTTGGAAAGGATGATTTTTGTAAATATGAAAGTAGTTTTAATATAAATATGATTTTTGAAAGTAACATTTTAATTAAAAAAATAGATGAGACCAAACGAGTCTCACATATTGAATAGTTTGGATGGATGAGCACGATACCACAAGTAATACACTATCCCGAAAGATAAGCATACCACTTGACAATAAATTCAATCACCTAAACTAAGGAGTTTGTGACATCTGTTCGGTCTGCAAAACCTTTTATGTATGGTCGGCAAGTTCCCCTACCTAATATAAGGATTAGATAAGGTTTATTTTACCCGGGTTCCAAGTTCCTTATAGAGACAAACCCCTATAGTTAATTACATCTAAATGATCGGGGTCATTTAAGAAAACTCTCGATTAAGATCAGTGATTTTACCTTCCAGATTTCAAAGTTTAGGTTTCTAAGATTGTACACGGGAAAATCAAACAAGAGTGGCTCGAACAGAAACAATTATTTTAAGAAATCTATGGGGATGAAGAGTAAGAGATATCACAGATCCAGGGGAAAACCCTGGTGATTTCCCAACTATCCTATTATTTGGCTTTATGTCTTTGAAATGATGTTAGTTAATATTTAATCCTACAATTTTTTAGAATTTAGGACTTACATTCACACGATATCTGATCGTGCAAATGCCTAGAAAGATAGGAGGATTTACACCGTACCGTACAGTAACCTCAGAATCATAAAAGTGTTAGGATTTATAATTGCACAACAGGGTTGTGCAAAAGCCTAAAGATAAGGTGAGGGTTTATGTTGCGCTAATCAAACTATCTTGAATTCCTATGACTTGTTATTTAAACTAAGGAAAGTGATTAGTGATGTGAATTTTTTTGACGTTGCTCTTCTGAGTGTCCTCGTCGTGCTGCCCACGGCGTTCTCTCCAAGCTCCCCGTCGTAGCACCTTCGGGTTTGATGTTAGTTTTAAAGGGTACATGTAATCATTAGGTTTTCCTACACTAGAACAATAAAACATACAGTATAACAATAAAAGAACAGTAGAACGTGCGGCATAGAAGAGAAACAACAGTACAATATGTTGTGAATTAAAATGCTGTAATGTAAATCAAATTTGTATATCTGGGAGGTCTGCTGCTCCTTTACATTGTATAAACAAAAGAAACATTGTCTGAAAAACTCGAGAAAATAGACAAATGACTCACGACGGAAAACTCGGGAAAAATCGACAAATGACTCACAACGGAAAACTCGGGAAAAATTGACAAATGACAATTCCAAGAATATTATTAAAATCTCGGGAAAATCCCGGAAAAAAAGACGAGTACTTTGCCAAAAAAATTTCAATAAAACATACGAAAAATACGAAAAGAGAGGACCGCAAGCACTCAGGTCGGGGCTAGGCTCAAATATAATATATTTATACTCGAGGGACGTCAATGTCTACTATCGGTCACCCGGATGTATAGAGTCCGTCACTCAACTAGAAGGGTGTTTTACTAAACCTAACTTAGGAGGGTACTCCTTAGCCCGGTATCAGTAATCAACAAGTGGATAACCAAGTTGTAACACATTTAAAATTTATATTTCAGTATGCACATGGATTTCAAACATACAAAAAAGAAGTTGTATCAATTTTGTAGTGAAAATATTTTTATAAATATTGTATTTGTTCTTATCATGCTGTTCTTATCAGTTTTGAAAAGTATAGTTGTCCACGAGTCGATCTCTCCGTCGGGCGTAGGATCGGCAACAACCTAAGAAGGTACGGGTCCCCTGCTAGTCTTGTGTCGGTGAATGATACTATCATCCTATAGTTTATTAGGTCCCAGGATTGGGTCTTGATGTTGTAGGATGAGATATCATTCTGCTATAACACCGGCGTGTCTTTGTCATCATCGCTCTAAGCCCCAAAACAAAACCGACTTACTTGCGACCTTGCTTGATGGTTTCATATATAGTAAAATGTTATATATGGGCACTTATGTGTCAGACATAAGCACCAAAAACCGAACCAAGAAGCAAAGAAAAAAGAATAAAAATGGGGATGAGAGAGAAGAAAAACTGATCCACCCAAAAGATCGAAAAGATGAAAGTTAAATCAACCCTCAAAACTTATAACGAAAATATCTGAAAAGGAGGGCTCAAAATCCTTGAATCAATCCAAGAAGGATATCATTTTCTCAACTTTTATAATCGGATCAACTTAAAAAGTGTATCCTTTCTAAATTTTGTTTCGAACAAATCGAAACGGGCCCAAAACTAACGTGACATTTGTACCCACGGCTCCACCACCTATATGTACTCACACACCCAAGTTTGAACCCAAGTGCGACATTTATGTTATCCAAATTTTAATGTCAAACTTCCAAAAATCCTTTATGAATAACAATTTGACCAGTTTTTTTTTTAATTCTTTATGAATCCGATCTATATCATCTCATATTATCCAATACAAAGCTGTAGAGGCCTTCACATTTCACAAATCAAGCAAATCCACTAACGATAAGTTTCGGAATTCCTAAAATCATGGAGACACTAAAACCATCCAATTCCAACTCCAACCAAAAGCTTTCCATATCATATAAGCATGAAATTATCCCAATAAAAGCAAATAAATGCTCAAGGCCAGGGGCAATAGAGAGGGACAACCAAGTCCCAAAATATTCCTACGGGTAGGGACAAGAAAGAGAACAACCTAACCCCAAAACAAACTCACGGCCAGAGACCATAAAGAGAGCAACCCAACACCAAAACAAACTTATGGCTAAGGGACAGTAAAGAAGAAAGCTAAGCCCAAACCAACCACGGCACAAACCAAGAAATCACAACAGTAAGGCTCATGGCCAGGGGCAGCGAGGAGAAAGCCAATCAGGACAAAGGAACTCAATTAGGATGTTCACGGGTAAGAGCAACAGATCAAAACCAGTAAACCAACTTCACAACAAAGAGGAAGTCAGGAAC